>VZRL01004330.1:497599-530637 GCA_013397895.1 Origma solitaria | reverse complement strand
TGTTGGTGTTGTTTTGTTTTGGTGGTGGGGTTGGTGGTTGTTTTTTGTTGGTTTTGTTTGGTTTTGTTTGTTTGTGTTTGTTTGGCTTTTTGTTTTTTGTTTGGTTTTGGGTTTTTGGTTTTTTGGGTTTTTGTTTGGTTTGTTTGTTTGTTTGTTTTTTTCACAGCTATGGACAGAGAAACTATAAACTGAAACAGGAGTGGGTTTTATTTCTGTGTTTTCCAGACAGAAACTGCAGTGCAGATCTCCACTCACATCAAGGTTATAGGCTTATGGCATCGTTCTGGGAACACTTGTCACTGAGCACTGACAAAATACTGCTCTTTTTCTCTGGCCTCCAAAACCCAGAGATTACATCGTGTTGCCTCCTTCTCTATGGTTTTGGGGCTAGGAGACTTATGAAATGGAACAAGTAAATTTGAAACTTGAATCTGTCACTCAGTCGTTGACTTGAAATAATCAATCTAATATTTTGTTTCTACACAGTATAAAATTAATTCATAAAATTCATAAAAAGTAAAGAACTTTCATAAATAAATGATTTCTTTTTCTTTATTTGATTATGGACACATTTCAGTGTTTAACCACTCTAAAATTTTTCATTAAAATAAAGAAATCTTTCTAACCATATATAATGGTACAATGAATTAAAGAACAGGATTTCTGCTGTTACTCAAATATACCTACCTACTTAACCATGCAACACAGGTCAAATTTGTTTGATATAAAGTGTTTTGAAGAGGTAGAAAGAAATCAGAGTAGCCTTAAATTTTGGTGTTAAGATTGCCCAAGATACAATAAAAAGTGCCCTGGAATGCCTCCTGTCTTATTGTCACATTGCTGGCACATGTTTTATCCAGATTTCCAAGGAGAATTTACCTTAAGAGCCTTACTTGTCTTTTTCACATACATTTAGAGAAGGAACAATTTGGTATTACTACAACACCACCTTGCTGCACTACTCTCATGGTCTCTCCTCTATCAGAAGAAAAAGTGTTGTCAATATACAGCTCCAGGGGCCTGCTGAAACCACAGTCTAAAAAGCTTGAGAAATGGACGTCCCCACCTTCTATTCCAAACAGGGAACATCAGCAATTAATATATACACTTCAGGGTTTTTTTTTTACTAGATGCAGTGGTTTTCAGTGCGTAGCCAAATTCCCAAGATATGTATGGATGTACAGAGAAAATGACAAGGTGCTTACAAAGGCATCCTGAATGGACACTGACAAAATGACAGATACAGAAAGAAAAGGCATTTTTGAATCTTGTTCTAATTTTTTCCACCATTTCTCCCCCCCCCCTTTATGTATAGGAGACATAATATTAACGCTTAAGTTTTACGGGGAGGCAAAATGAATTCATCCTTCAAGTTCTACAAGAATTATGCTCAGAAGTGACTAGATTGCTGTAGATTGTTACTAAGAACAGTAGCTGACATTATTAATTGTGTGTGGGAAATGTGGTGACAGCATTGTTCAATAAGTTCAGGGTTTATGAGAGAGTTGTTGTTTTGAGAAGTCCTTGAAAAGTGGGACCACTGCTTTTCAGAGGTTCATCTGAAGTAAAATTATCAAAATATTTAAATATTGCCTGTGCCCTGTGCTAGTTTTCAGGACTTAGCACATGTCCCAAAACATATAATGCAAAATAGCTGTTACACATTAATTAGCACCAGCCAGCACTAGCTGAACTTAAATTATGTTTTATTACTTCCTTGTGAGTAATTTTTTAGCCTTTGGCTAACTCTAAAAAAACCCCACAAATGTTTAGTTGGAAAAGATTTTGTTGTCATGTAAAAAGCAAGCAGTTTTTCTGGCAATAAATCTAAAAAATTTGTTTTACTAATGATCTGCCATTCTCTTTCAGCAAAATGAGTTAGATTGAAATGTGCTACTACAGGATTAGCTACTTTTAGGAAATGGCAGCTAGTAACTCAGTTGCAGGGAGATCCTTTATCTTGCGTATTGTTGCAACAAATTTTATTCATTTTCATACATATATATATTTTAGCAACAAAACTAATTTAAAAATCAGAGTTTATGTAAAAAATGAGCAGCAAGCAAAGGTCCCTTGCTGTGACTGATTGCATTATTTACAGTACTGCTTCAGGTATAACCAGGATTATTTGTCTTTCTGACATTACCACAATGATATGAGATACGGTATGCTAATATGCTTATATTGGGTTATATGGTGTTATTAGTCCTTTGTTTCTTTCAGTCTCTTAATTACTGACTTGTTTAAAGTCATCCATCTTTGCTCACATTTATGCAAATATTCCAAATTATTAACAATAGCATCAATAAGGTCATGTTTATCTGTTTTTTTTCAAGAAAATATTTTTCTAAAAGCCTCATAAAACTACTCTTGTTTACATGGAGCAGAAACTTATTCTGTTAACAAATCTAGATGTTTTGAAAAGGAAAGAATTACTGCCTGTGAATTTAAATTCTACATAGGTGCTGTGTCAATAATATATAAATGAACACTTCCATCAATTGTACATCAGTATTTTCACAGAATACTTTGGAGTGGCACACAAAATAAGCAGTGCTGACAGAATGGCCAGCACGCAGCTAAGTGATTATGTATTTATATTTTTTTTTTTAATCACAAATGATTCTATTTGCATTGAATGAAAAAGGAGAAAAGAGAAGAAAATAAAGGTACAAATCTAGAAATATCTATTTTCTAAAGACTGACTGCTAATTTCCTTTCAGTTGTGTTTGTATTCATTGATGATCGATGAGGGACTGGGAAGAGGTCAGAAATCCCTTCCCCTCTTCTGGAGAAGCAGGTCCTTGAGTGGAGGGCAAGTGGGGGCAGGCAGTGCTGAGCAGACCCAATTGACTGTTCCCTGACCTGTGAACAGGTCTCTGTTTTCATCCTTTCTGCGCTTGCTTCCTTTTGGAGCTTTGGCAGTGGCAGTGAGAACAATTACCTAAAATCTTGGGAAGGAAGATGTCGTGTGATCAAAGCACCCACTCAGCATAATTCCACATACTCTAACGCGGAGTTTTAGGAGTACATTTTGTTCCACCTCATGCCATGGCATCTCCCAGGAGATGACCCTTTTATGCCGACCTGGGTTCTGCAGTTCCCCCAAAGGACGTGACTCTCTGAAATATAAACCTGGTGTTTATGGGTATGGTGAAAATGCCTCTCTCCTTGCTGATCTTACTAATGAGCTGGGTCCTTATTTTGCTGTGCACTTGTGTCAGCTTAATACTAAGGGCCTGAGAGGATTTGCAAGACTGGAAAAAATCTAAACATTTAATGAGCTTTGAAAATTAATTCTTGCTGGTGCGAAAAGAGTATGTGCAATGACTGAGAGAAAAACAATTTGACGTAATTCTACTCACGTATGAACTAAGGGAATATTGCATTTCAGCACAATTAAAATTAGTAATTAGCTTTGTAACAAAGTTGATAAGGTGATTTTATAAAATTGTTTGGCTGGTTTTTGGAAAGGTGTTTTCTGATTATTTTTACTTTGTAGACTTGGTTTTTTCATTTGTTTTTTAAAAAAATAATAAGTTCATGAATTATTTTCATTACAAAGTACATGCAACAAGTCTTGACTAAGATAACTGCAAGTGAACCCTTCTTTTGAAATGTCTTTATCATGTCTAATTCCAGTGCTTCCCAGTAGCATGGAAACAAAAAGGATTTTTTCTTAAATGTTAAAATTATCTCAGTTCATAGCTGAGGAAGACTTCTTTTGGAGAAGAAAAAGAAAATAATTTTGATGAAGCAATAATTCTGTTGTTTTCTTTGGAACTTCTGACAAAATCAGTACTGTAATTTTAATTGTCCCTTTGTGAAAAACTAATTGTGATTTTTAAAGTATTATTTCAGACTTTAGTTGTCAATATTTTTTTACTGCTTTCAGACAAGGAAAATATAGAAAAAGAAATATTAAAATTGGGCTTTTTTTCTGCTTCTAAAGCAATATAATGCATTAAAATAGGAGTTTACCTGTTTGCATGAAAAAGCTGTCAGCTGTCACAAAAAAAGGCAGATCAGCAAATGAAATAGAGGAGTTGAAATAATATTACTGCTCTGATTTTTCAGACTATATTCTGTCTGTCAGGAAAACCATCTGAAAACTGCAGTTTGCTAGCCTGCAGGTCGTGAGAACTACATTGGTATGCAGGTAAAAAATGTTTGAACACGAAAAGCAAATTGAATTTATTTAGAAAAAACATGCAACTAAGAGTGAATTTCAGTAGTTTGTGACTGATAACATCTCTAAAAATCTACAGTCTCTTGTCCAAAGACCTTTCAGCCCATATTTTAAATCATATACAGTTAATGGGAATATGCAATAGTTCAAAATTAGTTGCTGATCAAAATCTGTAATCTGCAAAATATTGAGTAAATTCCGTGTGCTTAGACATGATGGAGCTGAGTGTCTTCAGGCTATATTATGAAATAAAACAGAAACCTGAGTTTGTATATGAAACTTGGCTTGAAAGCCTAGGAGATACTTTAGAAGTCTAGCAAGTGTTACTGGAGAAAGGAAAACTAATTGCCAAGTATTCAGAATACGGAAAATCATTACAAAGGTCAAGTAAAAAGAACGAATCAAAATTATGACAGGAATTGCTTTACTTCTTTAAGGCATTATCATTTAAGGCATTTATCATTTTATTGTCTGTAGGTACTGAGTGCACTTTAGGTGGAAAGTTTTCTGTTGGGTTCCATTCCATGGTGTGATATATATGATATGATATGATATGACATGACATGACATGACATGACATGATATGATATGATATGATATGATATGATACGATATGATATGATATGACTTCTGCTGGTGCACTTCTGACTACCCAAGGACTTTATTTTCATGTTTCTCCTTCCACAAAGTGTCTCTCCCCCATTGATCTATATATATTGTGCCTTGTTGTTGGTGTTGTAGTGCAGATACACCAATGAATTGCTGGTACAACATAAGCAGTTTGTGTTCATTGTTTGGCTGTATTAATTGGGCATCCTTCATGAATAGAGCCACCTCCTAAAGAAATGCATTTTTGAAGATTCTGTGCTCGCAGTGGTCATATGTCCTTATTTAAACATGTTTAACACGCCTTCCTGTTTAAAGCACAAAAGAGCTGCTCCAGTATAAATGAATTAATTACTAAATGCCTCTCTTTTGAGGGTGACTCTGCAGGTGTACCAGCCTTTTGAAACAATCTCCTTATTAACTACAAGCATATTTGATCATCTTTGGCATAGATTTTGTTTGCCTTTAGTTAGGAACAGGTTGCTGCTAAGAAAAGCAAAGGGCAGTTTGACCAAAACCTCTAATCTGATTTTACTGTAGCTCAGTACCTTTGTCATGTTCTGCTCCAGAGCTCCAGCCTTGCAGCTCGGATGGAAGCAGCCCTTTCTTTCTGTGACCAGTACCAGCCCTCTGTGAACATGTATCATTTATCATTTTACTGGAAGCAGCTGAGGATGCTCTAAAAATAGATGTGTGGAATGATGGACAGTTCATGATTTGCTGGCGTGGAATCAAGACGTGACAGAAGGGACCAAACGAACCAATTGCATTCTCACTGCTGAGGTTACCATGGAAGCTTTAACTCTTTACACACCCTCCAGCTCTTGCTCAAATAACTTGTGCAGTACACTTTAATTGTTATGGAGGAAGCGTGTTTCATAGTGTAAAATCTACCTGCCCACATTAACTAAAGCTGTCAGATGTGATTTAGGGAGTTATATATATTCCATAAATTCTCGTGGGAGAATACAGGTATCTTTGCCAGGGTCTTGAGGCAAAAAAAAGGGTAGACATGAATTTGAAATGTAAATAAATGCTCCTTTGTGTAAATGTAAACATATTTGTGTAGTGAGAATGTAAGGAAAAGATCCCCAGTGGTGGAACAAAAAGAAAGGAAAAATTAAAGACAAGTGGAAAAATGAAATCTCTTACCTAAGTCTCTTCAACCCATTTCTTTGTGGCCTGCAACTGTCTCATTTCTTACCCACCCTTCTGGTCATCCAGTCCTGATAGTATCCTCATAACTCTGAAATTTTTTTCCTTTTCTGTCATTTCAAAAAATCTTCCTCCTTCAGCTACATACAATATTTAATTTAAAAGCCTCTTTGTTTAACGCAGTCACCCCACAGCTTCCTGAAGAAACCAATCCTCAGTTTCTTTCACATACAAACATTGAATTCTATCTTTTCATCTTCACAGACAGTGTGTGGAGAAAATAATGGCTTTTAAGGCTTAAAATATTGTGCTTTCCCAATTGTTGATACCCTGAGTGGATGTAGTGATAGGAACCTTTTTCTTTTTTAACTCCCTATTTTCTTAACCAAGTAACAGAGAAGTCTGACAAGAGCTGTGGTGAGCGTGACCTCTTTTATTTCATTAAACTCAGATTAAAAAAAACCAAAAAAGGCATATTGACAGGTAGGTAAATGGCAGTATTTAAAGTGTCTCATTTCTGGGACAAATAATTTTCCTCCTTTTCTCAATATTTTAGCACCAAAAGAATATTCCTTTTCTCTTTCCTTCTGTTGACTGGAACCCAAATAAGAGAGGTAAAACTTTAAATCAGATTCCATTTGATCTTTCTGATAGTGCACAGGTAAATCCATTACAGTGTCTCTCTCTGCCTTGGAAGGTTCTTCTGCCATAATCTAACGTTTTATTTTCTCACACAGTTACTACAGTGGGTGGATTTCAAATAAATGCCTGGGGAAAAGCAAATTTACCCAATTTTTCTTTAGCTTCAGTCTCAGAAATACATGTTCCATTTTGATTTCAACCCAATAAATGAATATGCATTCTGTTTTGTATGGTTTACATATATAGTGGTTATATCTGTTCCTCATGGCAAGCAGTGCCATGATTTTAACTGAAGTATGATGATTAGATCCAGGTAGAGTGGTCTTGTCTTTCTCTGAGTTGCGTGTGCTGTGGGGTGTGAGTGTGAGACTTAAGGGTCTGTCTTTGCCTGACAACAATTTCAGAAATCTGGGGGTTTTTTTGAGCTCTTGGAGTTTACAGAGCACCGCGGATAAGCTGAAAGTTTTAGCTTGTATACAGCTGTTGGAATCTCCTAAACATCAGTCAGCTCATTCAAAGATGTAGCTTCAGGCAAGCTGACATCTGAGTATGGCTACCAGACATGCTCAGGTGAGTTTTTTGCCAGCTGCTCCTCCCTAGACCCCCTGGCATGTGACTGTGAAATCAGCAGTTCTGTGTGAAACCCCAGGGCTTCTCGGAGCAGGCAGGTAGGACTGTCCCAGCACAAAGGTCTCGCTGTATGTGTGGTAATGGGTCAGTTGTAGGGAATGGCAAAATCCAGAAGCTTTTTTACCAGCAGAATACATTTTATGGATCTGTGTTATGCATTAGCTAGAAGCTGTTCCAATAGTATGTGTGATTCAAATCAAAATCCATCATAGCTATAGGCTGTGCACATGAACATTTATCACCCTGTTATTTCTAAGTGCTTCCAAGCTTTCCTTTCTCCCATGCAGCATTTGTACAGAACTGTGAAAGGAGGTTTGGATTCTGATGTTACTATCAAGTGAGAGATTGTGTTACTAAAATATCTGTTCTTTATTCTCAGAATATAACAAGCTGAAGCTTGTCAACTCCAGTGCTTTTTCTAGCCCAGCTAATACAGTGCAAAATGAGGAGAAATGGTTAATACCAGTCAGGCAGCGAATTCAGCTCCTTCATCCTGGTATGTCTTCCACTTGTTCCTCACAGTGCTTGATCTTGCAGATCAAGATTTGATATTGCTTTGCAAAAAGATTGGAACTAAGGTAGTGCTAAGCTAAGTTCTTGCATTCGTGATTATTTTTAGCTGCAGGATTGCCAGAAGCCTCTGTGTCTTGTAGCATCCTGTGCCATTTCATCCAGAATATTTTGCACACTATTGATTTCAAAGGGTTTGTGAGCTTCAACGGTTTATTAAGCCATTATAGTTGAGACTTCTTATGAAGAAACTCTTTACCTTTAAGATGAAAATTTCAAAGAATTTTGAAGACTCTTTAATCTTGACCCCATAGTCAGATGTGATTTTAAAAAGTCTGCTTCTCCCTTTTCCAAATTATATTTTTTCACAGTCAGAGCTGTACTCTACCTTCTCCTTTTCAATCTTTCACAGCAGCTCAACATACTTAAAGCTATTACAAAAATTACAACAACAAAATTAGACTGTTGTAGGTACTTTAAGCTTTATTATAGCAGACAAACTGAATAGCAGGATGGAAAACAGGATAGGCAGATTATACTTTTGGCTCTTTTACTGTGTTATGAAAAGCAGATCTCTACCTCTTAGTTTGTTTCCCTATCTAAACGTCAGCAACAAATATTCCTGCAAAACACTTTTGACAAATACTTTGAGCTTTTGGGGAGGATGTCAGATTCTGTGTACTATTGGTTACAACTTGGGAAGAGCGCATATACACAGAAATTAAGCACTTCCCAGAATACACTAATACATTGGTGAAGTTGAACTCATAATAGAAACTGAATTTTTCTTTGCATGGAATCTGACTCATAGACAAGAATATTTACTGAGTAAACTGCTACTTCAATATTCCTCTCAAGGTAAATACCAGATCTCATTATCTGCTTCAATAAACCACAGTAACAATGAGGCCTATTGCTTTTCACAGTGCTATTATTGCTGTTATCCCAATCACATGAGGTGCAATTAACTATGTTCACAGGATTTTGAAAAGGATACAATAGGATGTAAAAATAAGGTATTTTCCTTAAATTGAAAATAAAGGATACAAGAAAAGAAAGATAATTGAAAAGCTGTGACTCATTTCTCTAAAAACCTGAGGTGCATGTCTATTCAGGTACCTTCTATTTTTAAAAATGTAATGACAGTCTAAGGCACTCTATTAGTCTGTGTTAAAGCAGGCAGAGCTATTGAGCCGAATTTTGTTGTGAGTGAACTTTATTTGATATTATCTGGCACATTAAACAGCACAGCCTAAATAAGGTACTGGGTTTCAATAAAAGTTGTTTTTTGGGTGGGCTGGGGGGATGGAGGCGTGCAATGTTTGGGATTTTTTTAAAGAACTGAATCATACTTTAGTGAGATAAACTTTTTATTTGAGTATTATCCAGAATACAAGGTGTCTGTTTTCAGAATGGCTAAATGCTTTTCCTTTAAAGTGAGTTCCTTGCTTAGCTGTTTCTGCCTTAAAGAAAGAATTGTGTCAAGCAGACCTTCCATTAAGGTCTGTGCTGCCCCATGCAGATTCTAGCAGCTGGGAATCCTCTGCTTCCCCTCATCGCACAAGCTGGGAGAGAAGGCTTGAAGTATAGCTGTCCCCTGTGTAAGGAGATATGACTTAATAACCAGCTGTCCCTTGCATCAGTTAAGGACTAGTTGCACAGGAATATGTAATAATTTTCACAAGACTAAGCAGTTCTCCACGCTCAGGCTCCAGCCACACAAGTGCTCCACAGAGACAATTTCCATGTTGCCATATGTTCTCCAAAAGCACAGCCAGCAGGCTGTAAGGCCATGACACAACTGGAGAGAAAAAGTACAGAATACCTCATTTTGTCTCTACCCTTTCCTTTTCAGCTGGTAATGTCAAACATAAATCTTGAGGCTAAAACTGTAAGGATCAACTTGAAAATAGAGAAGTCTTGCTCTGCAGTTTCCCGCTGATGCTGGTCACCTTTCTAATGCTGGCACACTCATCTTAAATACTAAACACAAGCATTCCAGCATGCTCTTTAGTACTCCAGTACTAAATAAATGCCATGCAGCATTTTAAACTGGTAACATTTTATACCCATTTTGTACTTTTGTACATTACAAATCAATAGCAAATTAGGTCCAGTACCTTTGGGACCACAAGAATTATGCAGGTCTTATTGCTCATTGATTGCATTACAGATTGCGTGGGGGGTTTGCTGGTTTTGCTTTTTTGCTTATTTGTTTGGTTTTAGCTGGGTTACTTCAATTAGAAGAGAGACGTTACCTCACATATTATTCCTCTGATCTCTGTGGAATCTCATGCTTTTTCATTCTTTCCCCTCCTCAAAAGGGGATTGTGTCTACACTAAGGCAGAAGCAAAAGTGTGTCCAGATGAGTCTTAGCCCAATTTATTAGGACATCTTTCTTATTTCCTAACAAAAGACAGCCAAACCTCAGCCAAACCATTTTATTTTCTACAAACAGATGCACTGGAAATCCATCTGTCTTCTTGCATGCTGTAACAGATGCTATCCTGCTTTCCAGTGAACCTTTGAATTCTGCTCATGGATGACCCATGCTTCATTTGTACTTGATTTTCATTTAATTTATCCTGAACCTTGTAATAAAGCTCTCTAGTGTTCAGTAAATTACACAGAATTGAAAGCCAGCCACATAAACTGTTAACATGCAATGAGACAGTTATCATCTTTGCCAAGGGATCAACACATTCAAGAGTAGAATAATTTCTATGTTGTATATTTGGCAGCAGCTCCTTCTGAACAAAGCAGTTTGTCTGTTGGGATAATGAATTTCTCCAAAAGAGTTAATGAGGTCAGAAATATATATTTCTGATCAAAATTCCCTGAAATGGGTCTTGTCTTAAAAATATATTACAGAATAAGTTGTCTGTCCAGCCAAAACTGGCATATCATTGCTAAATTCTTTTCATACACTATGCACTGGCTTGTCTTGAATTAACAATATAAATTTATATGTTTAAAAAAATATAATTGTTTTAGCAAGTCATGAACTCTCTGACTACAGCTATTTCATTTATTATTCAATTACTGCAGTGCCTGAAAAACAAGGGTTTCTGGCAGGACTTTCTTTCCCAGTGCAATGGACAAACACACTGTGAGTCTCCAGACACTGCTTTTTTTTTTTTTTTCAGTGAACATGACCATAGTATGTATTCACATGAGTCTGGGATATATGCTGACCTCCATTAAACCCTGTACAGCTCAGATAATTTTGCTGGCTGAAGCTGATCTGAATTTGAGGGGCTAAAAGAGTTTATAGAAAAAGTGGTATTCAGTCTTTCCTAATTAAATAGAAATCATATCGCCACCTGATTTTTCAGTTCAATCATGTTCACTTAAATATAAAGCTTGGATGCTTTGCTTTATTTTATTAACATTTATAATTTAGGATATCATACACCTGGGATGATATTCTGAATGTATATAAGAACACAGTCAATGCCTAGGGAAACTCTTAATGAAAATGAGGAAAAATAGAGGAAAGAGTACAATGTAAAAGCAATGTAGTCAGTAATCAGTTTGAATGAAAGTTTGGTTTTCAACAGCTGTGGAATAATTTAGAATCTCTTCTGGGCGGTTCTGAAATTTCTATATTTGTATGCTAGGAAAATGCATTTCCCAAACATTTTTTGTTTGTTTATTTTGTTTTCCATTTTTGAAAAGCTGTTTTAAAAATAGCAAGAACATCTTAGATATTCAGTTTTCAGTTTAAAAAAAAATAAATGTACCAGAGCATCATAAGCAGGATAATATGAAATTATGAAAGTTAAGTGACTGCTTCAAAGACTTCTAGTAGCTTCAGTTTAAATTTTTTATGCAAGACCTGCTTCCATGAGGAACTGATTTACAGAGACATATGAATAGACAAGAATAAGTGGGATCAAATAGGAGAAAAAGATATTGGGGAAAACACTGGGCTGGAGTTTTGAGTTCAACTTCCAGAGAGTGATAAACTGTTAGAGCTGGGGGGTGTGCTCTAATTTTTTAATTTATTTCTTTTTTTAAATTAAAAAAAAATTGTCAGTAAATTGTAATGCAATTTTGTGCAACTGGGTCTGCATAATTATTTGAATTTGTTTTTCAGTTGATCCTCCCTGCAGAATATCTTTTTGTTAGCTATATTTTAAGTCTTCTATGTCAAAGGCAAATGTGGGAGCGGGTTGTTACTTTTGTGTTGTATAGGCCATGTTTTCTCTGGGTTCATTCAGCTTCAGTAATCCCATTTTCGGAACTTGAAGTGTGAGTTCTGTATGAATTTAACTCTCAGCAATATCTCTGATAGTGATTGCTAAAATGTGGCTCTAGTTTCAGATAATTATTATATTAAATCTTTAGCTTGACACTTCCACTACTTTTGCAGCAATATGAAGTAGTGATTTGGGAATAGGACAGATTTCAAAGCTTCATGCACAGAATAAGTTTCACCAATATAAGTCATCAGAATGAGGAATGACTGTAAATTGTGCAGTTTTTCAACATGTCTCAGGATTTATTCTGGATTGCTGAAAAGTGTCCCCATATGAATGAAAAAACCCAAACTATGGACAGTCTTATAACCTTCTGTCTCAGTCTAAGACATCTTAAAGGAGAACACTGTGGAATAAGTTGCCTCTACAGGTTTAACAAATTCCTTTCCACCAATAAGGAACAAATACAACTAGGCGTGAAAAAATAGCAGTTTGCTGTCAAAAGGAACAGCAACAAGAGAAAGCAGCAAAAAACCACCAGATACAAAACTGCTGAATTTCACAGACTCCCTAGAACAGAGAGACCCAAAAATGCCAGGTACAACCCCTGAAGATGGTGCTCCTTAGCGAAGTGTGAGATTTGAAGGAGAAAGGGAAAGATGGGGTCAGTCTTCCCGCCACTCTGGTCTGCTCTGCTCTGCTCATCTCCCTAATGGCTGGAAGTCCACTGATATTCTTCAGATCAAGGGCTAGAAACCTGTGAAAGGAGTTTGCCTTCCTTGTGGCAGGAGATGACAGGAGCAGGCAAAGCCAGGTGGCTGGGCTGGGACAGCTCCAGTCTTCTCCCCTGCTTTCTAGTCTTAATTAGCATGTTGTAAGATCACCTAGGAAGGATACAATCTGGAAGGATACCTGGGTCTGTGAAAAAAAACCTGTGATGGAAGTTCAGTTTTCCCTGTAGTCAAAACCAGCATATTATACCTCCCTATTTGGAAAAGAACTCTGAAAACAGGTCATGGTGGAAAGGCACAACAAAGATGTTTGCTAGGGTGTCGCAGGTCATGTACTGAGGATGGTACATGCAACTACAGTGGAGCATAGACAGTAGACCAGAATCGAATATTGAATGGAGCTTCACATGGATTTCATACCAATACGTTATTCACTGGGGAGTAAATGTATGTTTCTGTGTTTTGACAAATTCAAAGTGGATGCCTTGTTTTACTGAATGAGTGTTTCTGATCCACCCATTGCTTGGAAATATAGAAAAGATTACACTGACATTTCTCTTTGACAGTGAGATATGAGATGGAAAGAAGTGGTGAATATGGATACATGGTGACATGGACAAGGAACTGGTCTGAAATCACTTGTTTGACACACAACTGAATTGTCAAAATACAATGATCTGTGGCTCAACTGCAAGGTAGTCTCTAGTGCAGTAACCATTCAGAATAGAACCTGGAAAAGCAAACTTTCTCCTTGCAATTTGATGTTCTTGTTTCAAATTATTAGTGCTGGGGACAAACGGTAGTAATGAGAAATTTGTTCAAAAGACAAAGCTACAGAATTACACATACTGTTAGTGACTGGCAATGTCAGTGGGAAATAGTGCAAGGACACAAAAAAGCCAGAAAACATGAAGAGAAATTATACTGAAATGAAAAGTTCTGCAAGCAATCAGATGAAAATACTGCTTCAAAAATAGAGACCTGAAACACTCCCAGCACTTAATTAGTCAAGTACAGAGGCCATGTCAGGTAGATTTCAAAGCAGGTATCAATAAGTCACGGATTTAGGTTTGTAACATTTCTAGAGGTAAAACCATGGTAAAAATCCTGAGCCTGGTTCTATTCCTGGGAGATGGAATACACGTAGTTGGATACTGTGGAGATCCTACTTTCCCTGAGGAAGTGGTGGAGCCGATATTGTGGAGCAGGTGGATACTGGGAAACAGAAACAAACTCATTTTTCCATCTTTCTGTGGTCTGCCTTCCTCATATGCAGCAAGACTGAAAAGAAGTGGTGGACTCTGTTCTAGCCATCAGCGTTGCTGATGAATTGCATTTCTGCGGAAAAGTTCTCTACTGACAAATACCTCTGCTCCCATGGGCTTCCTTTGCCAGACCCTGCTGTTTGCTTTGAATATGGAGCTCAGGTTTTCTCTTCTGATGCAGAACACTACAAATAGGTCAGAGGGATAGTTCTCAGAGGGAAGAAAACCCAACCTGAAGCTACAAAGGAGGAGCATACAGATAATGCTAAAGGAATCTAAGATGTGTATCTCTGTTACCTCCAGCCACTCCCATGTTGTCTGTATAAATTTCATTTCACAGCTCTCCTGTACTCTGATAAGACTACACTCAGTGAATCTAATTTATATTTTAAAATTAATTTCTATGTTACGTCTTAGGATGCCATTTTAATTTTTTCTGGTTCCCAGCTTGGGGAAAAGAAAGTGTTTCAGAATCTCTTTTCCTTTTCCCATACTGCTCTTTCTTTAGTGCTGTTTAGTTTTAGATTTTAATGGTTTTGCAGGTGATCTCAAAATATTGGTCTAGAGGTCTTTAAATGGCTTTGTTTTTAACCTATCTAGCACAATTTTAGCATTAGTACTTTTCCAGACAGAAAACACAGACACAGTCTACTTGCTTCAATTACATTTTTAAATCTTCCGTGTGAAGGGAAACAATCAATTTTGTCTGTTTATGTTACTCTGCAGAATATTTTAATCACCTGACAGCCTGTGGACATTAATCCTTTCTCTGTCATGTAAACTGATACAGAGCTGCATGAGAGGTTTTTACTGGGCCATCATGCACCTCATGCATCCTCTGATGCCTGTCCATAATGTGCTCAGCCTTGCTGCTTGAGTAAGGCCTTTTATGTTTTCAGCAGATGAGGAGAAAATGTCGGCTCTTTTACTCAGTGGGGGTTGACCATCTATCAAAGAACCGATGAGGCACTCAGAGAAAGCAAAATAAATAAACACCTAACTGTAGTGTAGCTTGGCCTGTGTCCCACTTGCTTTTTGTTTGTTTTGAAAAATTAGGTGCATTACAAGTTGTATTTCATATTGTTTTACATTCCTGAACTCCCTGGAACGTTCAAAGCTCTCTTCATGATATATTGCTAGTGAACATAAAAACAAAGGAAGTATTACCTAGCCTTTCGTAGAAATTCTGATAGGAGATTCAAATGAAAGAGCAACAGTCTCTTGATGCATTTAAAAATTAATATGTAAACAAATTTCAGTGTCTTGTTTGTCCTTTGTGTCTCCACTGGGTCTGTCTTTGCTCCAGAAATTTTCACACCATTTTGGAAGGTTACTGGCTCATAAACACACTCACCTTACAGACCAAAGTGAAGAAGGTTTAAATCAAGACCTAATCTTTCCAGTGCAGCAAATACGAATTTAAATAAAAGTAGCTTTCAAACAGCACAGAGTAATGAGGACAAAAGAACCAATAGAATTATGAATCTGTCATAATTAATATTTTTATATGCAAATGACCCTTTATAAGGAAAAATATTCACTGGAAACCAAATAGTGCAATAATGAGGAAGGAAGTGTTGATCCAGGTATTTATATTGCATGAATATAGGCAAGGGAGAAAGAATTTAGACAACAAGTATTCCCTGCCTATTAATTTAAGAATATTTCTGTTGAGTTTAGCAATATTGGAAGTCTCTAAGTCTTGGTGCTCAACACACAGGAATCTTCTGTTCATTTAATTTTAAAAGTCACAGCTTTATATCTTTCTGGACTGTTGCACTAATGTTCTTCAAATCTGTGCTGTAAAGACCACACATGCAACTGATCAAGTTTGGACTCTCTGCTGAGACTGCTCACCCAAATGTGCGTTTCTGAACAGCCGTTCACATAAAAAGGCCATCCCTCTGTCCTTGTCAGATGGCTCAAATCAATAATTAATAGTCATTGACTATTGATGAGGTAAAGATTACTATTAAATACATGGTCACTATAGTTATTTGTAAGTGGTTTTTTGACCATGAGAAAAATGGTGCAATCCCCCATGATTCTTCAGGCACCCTAATGCACCCTTCAGTGAGTCTCTGAAATAAGATAGCTTAGCATCACCCTCCTACCAATCCAAAACTCCTAGCAAAATTGAGACTCTGAACCTAAAACGAGCTTTGTTTAGGCACATGGATTTCTTCATATCAGACTCATGCATGGTAGAGATCTGCAGGAAAGAATTTAAAGACTGTCAAATTGTTAGGAATAAACTTGTTGGGCTCCTTCATAGTGCTCCAAGTTGGTAAATTGGGCAGAATCGGAAACTGAGTGTATCTGTCAGCTTGCCTTATTTATTTAATATATGTTGGTTAGCTTTGTATAACCAGTCTGAAAAACTAACAAACAAAAAGAACTTGTTACTCTTTTGTTCTGGCATTTGTCTTAATAAAAACTTCTGGGCAAAGTGGAAGCTTGGTATTTGGACTAACAGCACTCTAGGGCTTAAGTCAGGCTAAAACGTTCCATAGACGCTGGCTTCAGATTTCCCTAGCTTGTTGGTTCTGTCTTGTTTCGTGGTTTTTTTGGGCTTTTTAAAGCAGAGCTATGAAAAATGCTGTCCTTCTCGAGACTCTCAAGTTGTTTTCCATGGGCATATGAGCTAGGCTTTCCTGTGACTTTTACTGTTGATTGGCACAAGTCTCTTGTTGTCTGCAGTGAGCTACTAATGAACCAACAAGGGATTAGGAGGAAAAGTCTGGCGAACATCCACATGCTGCATCAGCTGAACTGGAGGAACTCTTCTGTCAGTCTCTTTTTTTGAGGCTACAGATAAATTTCCTAATCATATTTGTGATAAAGTCAACTTAATACAATGTTCACAGCTGAAGTCTGAGGAAAGCCTGACAGTTTTCCAATAATATGTAGCAAAAAAGGTAGCAAAATACAGAATGTAATTCTAATTATTAATGATAGTTCTAATTATTTATGATGTGTCTTCTCCCTTTGCTATCTGGATGAAGATTTTACCACATTGTATCATGAATTTCTCACCCTCTGTCCATAGCTGTGGCCTCAAAAACATCAGCATCCACATGCAGTTATAATAATATTTCAGAATATTAAGGGGCTGTATTAGAGCCAGCAAAATTTCTTATGAATAAGGTCTAATTTATGAATAAGTAAGGCTAAAATTATTCCTTGAGTAGGTTAACAGCTAAAAATCAGCAGTGACTAGGTATGGCAGTATATGTTAGGACTGGCCTTGAAGATGACGGCAGATATTTTGCATTTGATGAAGTGAATCCATCAGAAATATAAAGGGAAGACTGAAATAGTTGGAGTGGGAAGCAAGAAAGATGATCTTTGTGGCAATATCCTGAGTGGATAAAGAGGAGCAAGACAGCACTAGACAAAGACAGAAAAGAGAAGGTCACAACAGCTGAGGAGCAAACCCATGAGTGTCTGCATTAAAGATTTAGTTGCTGGACAGGGAAAAAACACTGAATCAAAGAGCTGTTGATCTGGAGGCTTAAACATATGCTAGATTTTTAAGTATAATGGGAGAAATGAGTAAGAGGCGGCACTCAGATTAAAAGACTGCAGGACTGACATGTCTGGGAATCTTTCAATGAAGCTACTTATGTCATGAGTGTCAACTCACACACTTACACCTTGGCAGAATAACACAGCGTCTTGAATGTACAGGAGGTGTGAGTCATGTTGTACCAACAGGAACAAGATGTTGTTCCCTGAGGAGCCATAGAGAAATAAGCTGCTGGAGGCTTGTTACCACCTGTGGTGTCCCACAGCTGTGTGAGGCATTGAACATGAGCTCTTTGAGGCCCTGTGTCACTCAGAGAAAATCTAATCAAGTATCACAAAGCACCATCACATGACATGCTGTGACTATCTCAAAAATCAAAATTAAGCTGGCTGCATTAGTTCTTCCTTGTGGAAGATGTATATGAGTTTTACAAATGACGGTTGGTAACTCTCTTGTAATTCTACGTGACTTTGAAAGTCTAGGATTTTCTCTGTAGTTTGGAAAATGATCAGTATGGTCCCTTGAGTGCAAACACTTGAAAAATTATTAAGTTTCTTAGGAGAAAATTCCTTGCTAATAAAGAAGTAGCACAAACAAATCACAAGAAATAATTGAACTTCAATTGTGGAGTTACAACACCCAAGTATTTTTCACCTTCAGTTTCCACAGAGAGCTTTAAAATACAGTTGTCTGACATTTTTAAGGCATTGAAAATTTTTGAAGATTTTTTTCTTTTTAATGAGGTTTAAGGACCTCTAGCAAAGATGGAGTTATCAGAATGGTATGCGATGAGAAAATTACTGTCTTCTAATGATATGATTCATGGTCACAGTTAGTGTTATGGTTTCCAGAAATATACACTACCAGATTCAGGGAGCCATATTTTCACTGTATGGAAAAGGATAAACTTGAAATATAATTTCATTTTAATGGCTCCAGAATAGCCCCATGATATTCAGAAAATTATAAAGAATAAGTGATGTATTGACAGATTTTGTACTGCTTCTGACATTTATAGCAACCCAAAACTGGAGTGATGTTATGATACTATGCAGATCTTCAGGTACACTTTTCAACTGGAACTACATCTCAGCTGGCATGTAAGGATGTTTTCTGTCAGTCTTTGAAAAGCCTGATTATGAATAATTGTCGTACAAGATTTTCTTCCATTTCAATCAGTTCTGTAACAGCACAGGATTTATGTATTGCCGTCTAATTATGCACCCAGTGTGAAGAGACAGAACTTCTGCTTCGTGACTACATCATGCCCTGCCCTGCTCACACCGTGGGAGACAATTTGCATGAGACACAACCTCTGTGCCAGCCCACGGAATTATTGCCACTGCTGCCATGGGTCTGAACTCTGCTGCTCTAGAGGCATATCAGTAACTGTGGCTTCCTGGGTGGGACAGGGAATTAGTCTTCCGACATGACATCAGCATCATCAAGACTCAGCTGTGGCAGCTCCCCTTGCATTGTGACAGCTGAAAAACATTAGACACAGTTCAGGATATAAACTTAGATAAAAGTTAGAAATAAGGCACTGTGATGTTAGAATGATGTGATCTTTTTTTACCTCTGTTTAATCAGGGAAAAGTATGGAAGTCAAGCCATGCTGCTTTAATGCCTATAGGAGAAGTTGCAAGGTGTTGGCCCTTATCAGATTTAACATCAGATTTATAGTGGCTGACTAAACCATAGCATTTTGTCACTTTTTTTTCAGATTCATTAAATAATTACTAAGAAAAGGTGTTAAATTAAAAGACACAAGTTTTTTGTCCTGGTTTTCTCAGTGATTTGATGAGCGAGAAGATTTGCTAGGTTTTATTTATTTATTTTTAAAAAATAATGTCTTATTTCATTCTCTGAATTTATATTTCTAGTAGTAAATTTAAGAGAGAGAAAAGGGGAGACTATAGTGTAATAACAGTTAGCTGCTGAGATAATAATGTGTTTGAACTTACGATACATCAAGATTTTCTGGCCCATTTTCTTTGGAAAGAAAGTGGTTTTTTCCCTTTTAAGAATAAAAAACTATGAACTTCTTTTAAATATCTCCATGGAATACATATTTTAATGATTTTATTGGATGTCGGAATATTTATTCAAAGCTGTTTTTATTGAAAATAAGAGAAAAATATAATTGAGCTTTGTAATAAGTTGGAGGGACATCACTTATAAAGCAATCATTAGATTGCTCTGGCTTCACATCATGATTTTCACCCTTAAAAGAAAACATTATTGAAGTTTTTCCTAGTCAAAATCAAGACATTGTATCCTCTATTTGAGGTTTTGTTCTCAGACTTTATATGTGATATGGGATCCCCACTGCTACTGTTCCATTGCACGTTCCTCTTGCAGTGCATTGACTTCTGCACCCAGCTCTGGCAATTAACTTTACCATTAACTTTCCCCCACTAATGATAGCCTTGCCCAAATCTGTTATTGCACATGCGCAGCCCCCATTGCTTTATGCAAAGCCATCAATGTTAGTTCAAATCACTTATCTGAACATTTTAGACAAAATCCAATGGATTTTGATTTATGCAGGCCAGACTCCCGTAAACTATTTTGATAGGTGAGAAGGAATATCAGAGGATAGTGATTGTCCTCCTGGAAGCCACGATGAAAAATCTGGGAGTGGCTCACCAGCATCCAAATTAATATAAGAGTATAAGAAAAGGAAGTGTAAGGAAGAAATATAACCATTACTGGGAATCTATGTGTAGACCAACTCATCACTTTTCAGTCTAAATGGATTGGGTCTTTTTTTAACATTAACATTTAATGATATATAGCATTAAGCAATAGCAGTAAGATTAATGGTATCAAAGATCGTAGTCATAGTAAAGTAAATGGAGTCATTGGGTTGTGGTTTATAGCTCCATCACAAGATGAAAAGTGACCATTTAGGTATGTTCCTAGTTCAAAACATAACCAGTGACTTCAATTTAGTATATTTACTCTCACAATAAAATATAATGCTACAAAATGCTTTGATGAAAAGGAGACACCATTTATAATACTTTAAGATTGAAACCTTTAATTTGCAGTTACACATAAGAAAAACAAGGCTTCATGCTCTTGTGTATAAAACACCTATATCACATGTAATTTATGATTTAATATCTCTCCTCCCATTCCTATTTCCTGCATTCCTCCTCGTACACCTTTTTAAAGCTTAATTCTACAACATATAAAGGCTTCTGTAGTTAGGCAAGAGAAAAAAATAGGGTGTCAATACTTTCAATTGTTAGCTTTGTTTTTCCTGTCATGTTTTGATAGAACTGTATAGGTAAATGAACTTTTTTTTGGTTTTTTGTCTTTATGGAAAGCAAAAAATAAAGCAATAGCCCACTTCACTGTATTTGGCAGGGTAGTCTCAGAGACAAATAATGTTACGCTGTTGGTAACCCTACCTGTCAATAGAGTCAGGTCCATTTTTGAACAGGTAGAAGGGTGAAGATCAGAGATAGCTTTGTGCTATTTTGTGTTCCTACACCAGAGAAATTGTAAGGTTTTATAAAGAGCCTTTGCTGTTCTCTAAAGCAAGGATTTAATGAGAGAAGGTGTATTAAACAGTGTATTAGATTACTAATACGTGTATCAAAAGGAGAAAAAAAAGAGATTCTCATGGAGAGTTCACAGCACTTGAGAAACATGAGTTTAGTCACAGCTTTCTTGCAAAAACCTTGCCTTTCATGAAGATTATCGTTCTTACTGTGCTTTGGCATCCATCTGTAAAGCTGTAGCAATTCTAATTCTTCATTTCTTCTCTCCTTCTCTGCTGTGCCTTGGAACAGTCATAATTGGTTCAGCACACCTACACCTCTGGGAAAAAGTATTCACTTTGCTGATACTTGAGGAGACAGACCCCTGACACTTGTGTTTGTCCAGTCACTGCCAGCCGTGGGGTTCAAGTCTGCAGGGCAATGGCAGCTGCCTGCTTTGCAGAACTGCCATCACAAGCTCTGCTTTCCACTTTTCTGCTTTCAGCCCTGAGTAAGTGGAACTGTCATGAAAGTACCCTTTAAAAAGTCTTTTAAAAAGTGCTTTCATTTTTACATTTTCAGCAGACCAATGTTAACGAAAGCTGTTAATGAGAACGAGCATGTCCATTCAGGTGGTGATGTTGCATGTAACCAAACACAACTTGTATTAGCCGTTTAGGTAAAGGCATACAGATTGCAGATGTTATGTTCCTGATGCTGATAAATTAGCCTATTTTAGTCCCACATTGAAGGAAAGCTGTACCTACTTTCCTTACAGCCATTGATAAGATGGCTTAGAGGGAGAAGATATTTAGCCTTTTTGGAACAAAGATTGCATGAGAGAAAAAAAGAACATAAGGTGAAAGTTTGCAGCAGATAAAAGTAAAGATTCCCAAGGAAAAGCTGCCTGCAGAAATGAAATGAACACAATATTTAGGATGGAGTGTTGAAATATAGATTTTCTGACAGAAAAAGTTTAAGCAGCTTCAGGGAGTCCTATCCTGAGCAAAAATCATAGACTAATGACGTATGAACATTAGGCTGTAAGGCTTTATCTATCCACTGTACAAAAATGGTACCCATATTATATCTGTTAGTGCTGTTACACCCAGTTCATTCCACTGTTTTCAGTAATGACAACACCCTTTATAACGCAAGTATACCTGGAGGACTTAGAAGTTGCTGCCAGTTCTCACATAACACAATGAATTTTTTTTAATCTTATCTAAGGAAAGAAAGAAAACTGAGCCCTTGGCAGTAATTGATTACAACCATGAGGGGGACAGCGCTATACCAGACAGGATTAAATTTGTTGCAATTGTTCCCCTGCTCATTTCTTGCTGCAAAAGAGGGACTGTTTTTCTATTGTAAATTTCTTCTTAGATGCTAAATTTTTAAGGGATATAAAGAGTAAATCCTTAAGCATGAATATATGGCATGTGACAATACCAGTACTGCAGAATGTTGCAGATAGGCCAGTGGCTGTTAGTGGTATAAGACACCAGTCCAGTCCTGTGGTCGGTTTTCCTGTATTTCACTGTTAATGTTTTCCATGGAAAATACTTAGTTTAGCAAATACTACCGAAGTGAGAAAAAATCAAAAATAATGCACTTGCTTTTTCTTGCCCCATCCCTGGAAGTGTTCACGGCCAGCTTGGATGGGGCTTTGAACAGCCTGGTTTTGTGGAAGGTGTTCCCTTGCCTGTGGCGAGGGGGTTGGCACCACATGATCTTTAAGGTCCCTTCCAAACCAAACCGTGCTGTGATTCAGACTATGATTCTCAATCTGTCTTTTTCAAGTTTTGTTGTCCAAATCAGCCCACAGAAAAAGCCTTAAAGAATTTGAGACAACTTATTTTTTTGTTTGTTGTAATTACAGCCCTTCCCCCCAACAAACCAACGAACAGACAAAAAAGGGTTCCTAGCTTGCTGTTGACTATTACTCAACACACACGATGTTGAGTATTACTTGCCACATGCAACAGGTGGAATCTCATCGTGCCGAGGAGGCTGTTTTACCCGGAGGAAACTAAGGGAGAAGTTGGCGAGCGCCCCACGGACACCTCCTCCAGCTGGGTGCGGTGAGGGGACTTTGCCCCCGGCTGCGTGTCCCCAAGGGCAGCTTCCCGAGGGCAGCGGCTCCATGCCGACCCCGCTCCATCACCCGCGGGGCTGTCCCCAGCGCGGCGCTCCCGCGTTGCCGCGGCAACAGCTCGGTGCCCGCGGCTGNGCCCCGCTGCGGGGCTGAGCCGAGCCGAGCCGAGCCGAGCCGAGCCGAGCAGTGCCGGCAGGCCGGGGCCGCTCCGCCCGCCTCGCCGGGCTCTGCTGGGCGGCCGGGATGCGCTCCGTGCCGCTCCCCTCCCACTCGCCCCCTTCCCTCGCAGGAGCCTCCCGCGCCCAGTTTAATGGCTTTGCAAAGAAAGCCGCGCAGAAGAACATTTTCCTCGGTGGCGGTGGTCAGACCATGACCTAACTCACCATGAACTTGGAAGGGCTTGAAATGATAGCGGTGTTGATCGTGATTGTGCTTTTTGTAAAAGTGTTGGAACAGTTTGGGCTGATTGAAGCAGGTTTAGAAGGTAAGGGAGCGCTTTTCAGTGGCTCGTCATTTTTCTGTGCTGGTTATTCTCTTGCAGCGAGGCAGGAGGCACCTGCAAAGTGGATGTAAGGCACTACCTGAGTCACCTGGAGAACGATGTGCACATCAGTGCCTGTCTGCTGTGGATGTTGGTTGTGGTGGTTTAATTTTGCAGGAAAAATAAACTGGTATCCCGAAAACTGCCAGTATAAACTTAGGTGTTAAAGTCTGAATCTCTTATTCCTGTTTTAAATCTTTGAAGTAGTGGAGGGTCAAAGTAGATTTTAGGATGATTACAGGCGTATACAGTCATATTGCCTTCAAACTGTAATAAAATTGTAATTTTGTAATCAAAATTGTTTTGTAATATATTCACGTTAGCATCATCTGTACTAGAAATGTTATAAGACCGAGACATATATTTTACAGTATTTAAAAACCTGTTGAATATTTAATTTATTGTTAGCAGTTAAAAGTGTGCTTGAGGAAGAACTAAGATACTCTTATTAAAACTAAACAACTTGAACATTCACGAAGGGCAATCAAGTACAAATTTTACTGCTTGATGCTTTGTTTTTCTTAGACAGATCCCCTCCTCTATTAGCAGTATTGCTTCTTCATAAAGCAGTATAAAGCAGCAAAAATTTAAAACAAGAAGCTTACTTCATTTTAAATGTGCTTTTTACATGTAAAAGCTGGTGGAATATTATTTTTACCTTATTTCTAAGAGAGCTATTATTCTTACCATATGAAGCGTTAGACTAAAAAAATACTGCTTGCAGTATGGTTGATAATGTAATGACAACCATTGCATCCCAGTGTTTTATTAGGTTACAGTCTGAAGTGGTGTGTTTCTCAAATATTGAAGGAATATTGTATTCTCAAATCTTCCTGTAAGCTGGCATTGGAGTGCAGTGTACATACTTATATCTATGAAAAGGAGAACTTTGTTGATTAATTGTGCTTTCAGGTGTTAATGTGTAAGAATATAAGCAAAATTTTCTCCTATGAAAAGGTCTAAAGTAGTTCTATTTATATAACCCTTTCAAGAAATGCAGTCTTCCTTTCAAGGGATTTTAAATAAGGGAGTTACTCATCTGGTACTCTGTGTTGCTGTCTTGTGTGGACTTGCTAGAATCTTGCTACAGAATCTTAAAGCCCTGCAGAGATGACAAAAATGTGTTATCAAGTGCATTTTTATAAAGATTTTATGTTTGTGTTAGAGTGCATTATATTAAGTTTAAATGACAATGGAGATATTCCTTTAAATGTATGAACTTCTTATTTTCTTTTTGTACTGTGTTTAGTTTTAAATAGAAATATCAATCATCATGATAAATGTTATCATAAAAGTTATTTCCAGCATTAGAGGCTACAAAGATTGGGGAAAAAAATCTGTATTTATTTACTTGTTAGGTTGTTTGACATGTTTGGGTGTGCTTTGTCGAGTCTGATTGCTACATCTGTTTGGGTTCCCCGGTAAAATACACCATTTGATTGTTGTCTGTACTCATTGCTATGGCTGGAGAAGCTGATAATAGAAAGATAATTCAAAATACAGTGAAGATGTCTGTAAGTGGTTGTTTATTTCTGTAAGAAATAAGTTTCTTGTGCAGCTGCCTGTTTTGCCTGCCTCACTGGCCAAAAGTCTGGCAAGTCTGTGTGTGCACAGTCTTAAAGTTTCTCCTTACCTAGTGCAGGACAGATTTCCAGCATGCCAACTAGAGGAATAACCAGGAAGAAATATCTGCCCCATTCCTCTGTGATGTTCAACTTCTGTGAATGACATAAAAGGCATGTTACATGGGAATCAAGCAATAGATATAAATAATGGCGTGTGTTAATGGGCCTTAGCTAAATTCCACAGACTGAGGAATTTTTTTTTTTGCTTATAGTACAGGAGCAGTGCAGATTCTTCCCCATTTTTTTTTCTTAAACTTGTGATTTAAAGATCTGAATTGATTACAATAGAAAAAAAAGATTTTTACAGTTTTATTAGGGAATTGAAAAAATCGTCAATATGTTAAAAAGGACCAAGGCTATTCATTTCCACTCATAAATGAAAAGTACATGTGTTTAAAAATTGTGCAAGTGTTAAAGAAGTTTTTAAGTAGTAAAATAGTTTTTAAGTTAATGTTTTAAAAAAGGAAATCTTACAAGTATAGTCAGACTATACATGTTCTTTTCCAGAAATCAGTGGGGAAGTTGGTTTCAGCTTTCTAAAAATGTTGGGTTTTATAAGGACATTTGTAGTTTTCTGGGTTTGGGTAGGTTATATTCCATCTTTTTTTTCGCAGAGGTTAACATGTCCCAACAAAATATTTTTATTTGTTTCACACAATTTAATAGTTTATGGTATATAAAACACGTCTTGTATCTACCTGGAGATCAGAGTAAGTAATAATCTTTAACACAGTGCACCCAATGCAGGATGCTAAAACAAATTCTGAAGATTTGGTAGAGACTGAGGTTTTGGAATCCTGTTGTGTCCCTATCATGGTAACAAAAGCCTGAAGATAACTTATCTTATACTGGATTGTCATGATTCTGAACTTTGTGAAACACCACATTAGTTTGGAAGGATCAGGTGCAATGATGTAAATCAAGAGCAAAATCTCATTTTCCTCTCTTCTGTGTCATAATAGCTATCATAAGTGTAAGACATATTCTGCTTCCTTCAGACTCTTCAGTGAAAATTACGTGTATGATAATAATAGTATGCAATTATTTTCATTCTTTTTTAAAAGAATAAAGTAGTTTCCGAGTAAACATTGTATATTCTTGCTTACACTTATGTTGCACTCTCTGAGATAACAGCATGCTTTCTGTGGTTTTGTCCAATTGCCTTCAACTGCTGAGTGATTCTGTTGTTGTAGGAGAAGTATTTTCAAGCTGTCTTGGATTAGACAAATATCCTAGGTGGAAAGCACTCGAAGCAGGTGCCTCCCCCCACAGCAGAGGTTTCTAGCACCCCTCCCCCCACAACACAGAATATCTCAGCCTAAAGTGGAAAGAACTGTTTAATTAACAGACCACACAGTGGAAAGGGAAAAGGGGAAAAGGGGTCAGAAAACCTGAACAAACAGCTGATGAACTTAGTGTCCTTTTCCTCAGGCGTAGCTTCCCCTTTCCAGGGGCCCCGAAGGGGCTAGGTGAAGTTCCTCCGGTGGCTCCCTGGACGATTCTCGTCCGCTGTCCCCCGGGGCTCCTCAGGTTCTCGGATGAGAAAGCAAGTTGAAGAAAAGGGTCCAGAACGATGAAAAACAATCCCAGGGAGGAAAAAAAAACCAACCCAAGCAGCAGCCACACCAGTAGCACCCGCCACCAGCAGCAGCAACTGACTGAGCCAAAAAAAAACAACCAGTGTCCCTTCCTTCTCACTCCCCCATAGGAGAGCTGGGGAAAGTTTCAAAACATCCCGCGCTGGCGGCAGAGCTCCCAGCTGCGGGACACAGTTAAAGCTACAGGACCATATTTCTGGTCAAGCATACAAAACGATAGGGAATACAAGATATCATTATGCCACCCCAGGACACAAACAGATGTTTTTAATGTTGTATGACAGCTCTGAAAGTGATAAGTAGCAGAATAGGTTTATACACTTTAGTAGGTTGTGGGTTTCAGAGACTTTATATCTCAGTTAAATATTATTTTATGATGTATTGCACTCACTTAGATTGCAGTATGCTTTCTGTGGCTTTGCCCAGTTTCCTTTAACTGCTGAGTGGTTTTACTGTTGTTATAAAAGTATGTTCAAATAGATGTTTTTAATATTGTATGACAGCTCCTAAAGTGAGGAGTAGCAGAATAGGTTTGTTCACTCTCATGGGTTGTGGATTGCACAGGCTTTGTCCCTAGGTTCAATATTTAACTCTTCATAAATTAGGTTATGTCCTTCTTGATAAACTTTACTTTTTTTTTTTTAATAGTAATTTATTAGGTACAAAGAGTAATGTATTGATACCTAATCAGGAAAGTTTTTTCCTAGATATAGTTCAGTATTAATTTAAAATTATTTCTTCTTGTAATGACAAGTTTTCCCTAAAGTCACTCATAAGTAGAATGAGATACAAGAACCGAGTAGCTACATGGTACAGGAGATTACCATTTGAAGATTATGCCATACTCAGGATATTGATTTATAGGATTTCAGTATACTTTTAGTACTTTTCTGAAGAGTATTTTGCAATCTTCATATATAAGGGTTATATGAACTTGAAACGGAAGAGGTTTTCTTTGTGAATATCTTTCTTATATGTCAGTTTTTCTGAGTAAAGTTTTGGAGACAGAGAGGTTGAGGCATCATGAAATCAGCCCATTCCTAAATTGAAATGGCTTTTTCCTAAAGTTTCTTGGGAAACCTGGGTTGCTTTTCAAAAGCTAAATCACTGTTTGATTAAATAGACAGAAAAGTAGACCCCTCTTCATCAAGGTATGCAGTGAAACCTACACCATTAGGAATAAGGTTCAGAGAAGAAATCTGAATTATATGACTGATCAAAAATATTTAAATACAAACACCTTGTTTTTTAGGAAATACTCTTACAGCAGTTAGAACATCTAATAGAAAAAATTGCATGGAAGTAGCCATATATATTACTGAAAAATGGGGATTCCATGTATCTCTGTTATTGGGATCTATCTAAAATCCTTGTTAGCAACCCTGAGAGTAACAGCAGTAGAACTTTATGGTTAGAATTGTAATAATTGAGCTAAATTACTGAAACACTTCATTCCTCCAAAATGTCCAAGCAGCTCCTAATGCCATTTTAGTAATCTTGGCTATTAACAACTTCCCATTTATCAGCTGGAAAAAAGAGCAAAACCACAGATACATAGGTAGTTGCTTGTGATATTTACAACAGTTTTTGATATGACTGGAAACGAAGCAGAAGGTACTTGTGGTTGCTCTGAAACCAGCAGCCTCTGGAGCTCTTTTGCCATCTGGGCATCTGTTGGGAATATCAGCATTTCCACAGTGATGTCCCTCCTCACAGTGTTCTTCATGGGTGGAAAAGGAGTAACACCACAGAATCACAGAAAGGTTGGGTTGGAAGGGACCTCTGGAGATCCTCTAGTCCAACCCCCTGCTAAAGTAAGTTCATGTAGAGTGAGTTGCATGGGATTGCATCCCAGCAGGCTTTGAATACTTCAGTGATGGAGACTCCATGAACTCTCTTCAACAGAAACCTGTTGCAGTGCTTTGTCAAGCTTTTCCTCAATATTTATTTCAGGAGATTCATAATGACTAGCATTTCATCCTAGAAATAGTGTGTAATAAACACACTGGATGTCAAAGAGAGTTATGCACAGAATTATGAAGTGCGAAAGCAAACATGGACCAAGATGTGAAATGACTAGACAGAACTGACAGTGGGCAAAAGACAAAAATATGATAGAAATTTTAATATTAGTGGTTTCAGACATTCCTTAGAAGTAAGGAATTGTTCAAGTAAGTCTTCATAAATTACAAGATAAATAGAGTTAAAACAGCTGTTGAAATGACTCCTCATATGTGGGTGAGTGAGCAGTAGATAGAAATCTTTAACACAGAACTCTCGTGAATTTTTTCTTGAATTAATATTTAGCTCAAACAGCACTAACAAGTCATTTGTAGACAGCAGCATGTATTGTAGTTGATTTGGAACTATGCACATGTGAACATCTGACCAGGCTGTGCATCCTGCAGGACTGGTCAGCAAGCCACTACTGGGCAGAATGAATAAGAGGAAAGCTCTTCCCATTTTTCATACTAGAAGCTCCAATTTATGGCTACAGTGAAAAAAAGCAAAAAAAAAACCCAAAAAACCCCCCAAAAATCCAAAACCTAGAAATAGTAAGGTACGAAAAGGTAAGAAAACTGTGAGAATTTGTTTACTAGCTGTGAGAATTTGTAATAGGTGCCTTCAGCCCTTAGATGCCTGCTTTAAGCAGTGTCATCTCTGAGTCAAATTCTGAAGGTTGATCCATTGTTGCTGATAAGCCTTCTGGTGTTCCCAGGTCAGTTTCTCCTGAAGAGTGTCTTTTCTCAACACTTACTGTCACACTCAATAAAAATGTGCATGTCTAGTGCTTTACATCTACAGAGATCAAAGTAGATAAACACTGTAGTTGAAGGTACGCCAAAGGAATGGATGGATAGAGTCCTAAACTCTGAGTTATCAATACAATGCTTTTGGCAAACTTACTAGTTTATAATTAATATTAAAAAAAACCGGAAGTATTAGTTTCCTATGTAAATTTTAAATGTGTCAATTCCTTTGGTAATTTCCCTTTTTTGCATATGTTCACTATTATTCTCACATTTATAAGTAATGAAGCCACTATACCACAGAAGAAAAATGAGTTTTTAACTAAAGCTTCTCTCTTTGTTGCAGGCTTGCAACATTTTGGCTATCTAATGCATCTTCCTACAGAATCCCAGAATCAGTTACCTTCACTCAAAATATTCCTCAGCTTTAGAATGTCTGTCTATTCAGCGTACAAATAATTGTACATGTTCTTAAGATTTAGAGAAGCTCTCATGTTTTAGCCATTGTTTTTTTTTTTAGTAGAAGAGTTCTTCCTTTAGTTATCTGACCTATTTCTCTGGTGATTAATTGTTCAGCACCTGGTAGAAAGTTCAGTGCAGCCAGACTGAATGCTGCCTAGATCTAATGAGGCAGATGATTTAATCTGACAAAGCAACTCTGTTTTTCCTTTCTGCAATCATTTTCCCCAGTGGTAACTCTAGACGTATGTTGTTCTTCAGGCTCGTTTTCTTTATTGGATCAATAGTCCAAGAAATACTCTTCTGCAAACAGACAAAATTTCAATCATCTGAAGTAGACTACAACAGCTATTTTCTTATTGTTGATTATGTGAGATAATGAAAGAAAAGGACAGTAGATCGGGTTTATTAATCAGATATTTATTTATCAGTAGTTATATCAGAGTTATTGTATGGAATGCTGTCTACTTTTACACAGAACATATATGATTATGAGTTTAACTCTCATTACTAAAAGCAAATTCTAATACAGAAAACTCCAATAAAATAAACCCAAGATCTGAAACAGAAAAGAAAAAGGGTTACCAGAGAAGTGAGTTGTTTAGGACATTAAGGAAGATACTGTTATTGGACACAAGCATTATGACATTATGTCAATAACACTCAGCAGCTGCTGTGGGTACATCAGAACAGACTCTTGTACATCTATAATTTGATCTATTCTTTCGGTACTAGAAGCTCATACTCAACATTCTTTTCTAATTGCATCTCTAGAAAGTGATGGGGTGTCTCTACATAACCAGAAAAGACAGTTTCTGCTGGTGGAAAAAATAATCTATACACAGCCACTTCTTGCCTGTGTCTGAGGAACTTTCAGTAACAACAGAACCAAGACATTGCCTGCGGAAGTTTCCCTGATGGTGACAGTCCATGCTTAACAGCTGCACCTAAAAAGTCGGCAGAGATTTATCTTGTTTAGTGAACCTGATATTTCTGGAAAACCAAAATTTCTGCAGATAATCCATAATATTCAAGTACAGTGAGTGTTAAATCCCCTGGAGAATAAGACCATATTCTTCTCTATAGGACAGTGTAGTCTGTCCTCTTGGAAAGTAATCTATCATCTCAGTGATAGTCCTTGACCATTTTTTCATTAGAACTTTCTTTTTCCACACTGAGTCAAATTTTATTTAGCCTTAGGATGTATATGTTAAACTTTAAAATTATATTAATATGCCATCTGAGTTACCCCCTTTGATGTCTGAGATTTAAAATTATATTTGCAAGACAGTGAGAGTGCCTGTACCTTCAGCTATCAAGTTAGTCACTGAACACCTAGTAGGATCCCAGGGCTAGGAGGTTTATCAGAGATCTGCCTTGCCTCACTTGTAATTTGCAGCTGATGATAAAAGGAATTACGCACAGTTTGAGTTTTCTAATTTTTTAATACATTCAGACAAAAATTACTATGTTCATTAGGTATATATTTCTTAAGCCTCAATCTAAATTGTCTTAGTTTCCCTCTTACTCATCACAGAGCTCAGAGTTCACATTCTGGCCAATTTTATGGCTGGATAAGTTGTCTGAGATGGATCAGCTTACCAGAACAGGGGTAATTGCTCTCAGAAGTAAAGGGATATAACTGAAGACAGAATATGATGCTGAAATTGTTGGTTTGCAACAATTGACAATTGAGATATGACAAAATTTAGTTAACTTGCTCACAGTCAAAATTGCTTTCATAGTTCAGCAATAATAAAAAAGTCATTAAGACAGGAAATTATTCTCAATTAGCTCAGATGCTGATCCATTGATTGAGAACACGACTCACCTTTGAGTTGTCATTGCAAAAATCATAATAATCTGTTAAAAATTATACTTTAAATGCTACTGATTTTTCTGTTAGCTTCCTATCTTACAGGACTATTATAATAAACTCACTCTCTGGGTGCTAGAATTTTTGGACTGAGCCAAAGATTGATAGACCCAAAACATTCCTATTTAAAAGGTAAATCTCACTGTAAAACTCCAAGCTAAAGATTCATCACAATGTCCTTTGACAAGCTGGCCCAGCATTTAGTTACTTTCAATGCCACAAAAGTACCTGGTTCAGGTTTTTGTGGCTCTTTAGCCTAAGAGCTACCTATATAATAGCTTTACCTATCTTTGCTGGATTTAACATAATATGCAGCATCCAAAATCTTTATTCTTTATAGATTTACTTAATCTGTGTTTAGGAACTTCACTTTTTTTCTCTCAGAAACTAAGTAAATCTACTTTAGCACTTGTACCATTTGTTTTTCAGATTCAAAATACGTTTTGCGGCTCTCTTCTGAACCTTTTTCAGTTTTTAATAACCTTCTTAGGGGATTGGTATTCAAGCTGGACAGAGGACTCAGAATTGGTCTTTGACAGATCAGAGGTAAAACATAATATCCCTGTGTTGCCCATACTTCATACTTTGCCATTGATACCGCTGAGCAATAATTAGCTTGTCTTCTATTTTTTTTTTCCAAAATAGAGATATTCACATCAATGATTCTACACAGAAATAAAGAAATGGGTGAAATTATTTCCTTTTTTTTGTGGTTTGTTTTGGGAGGTTTTTTGGGTTTTTTGGTGTGGTTTTTTTGTTTGTTTGCTTTGGGTTTTTGGGGGTTTTTTTTGTTGTTGTTTGGCTTTTGTTTTTGGGATTTTTTTGTTAGAGGAGCTCGTTAGAAAATCTTTGGTGGTTTTACTTTTTTATTTGAAAAAAACATACTGAAGATGTGACCTTCTGTTGTAGGTCTGATATGGATTATTACAAGTGTAACACCTCCTGTGGTTTTGGTCATCCTAAATTTGCCTACTGTAAAAAAAGAAATAGCATGTTGTATTAGCAGTGCTGCTTCAGAACTGTTCCATTTGGTTTGACGCTATCAAACTAATGTTTAGAAAAAAATAACTCCAGTTACTTATCTCTATGACTGTAGGTGGCTATAAAGATGTACTATGCTTTTTTTTTTTTTTTTGTATTTGG
>VZRL01004330.1:252315-497515 GCA_013397895.1 Origma solitaria | reverse complement strand
CTTCTTTTTTTTTTTTTTTCCCCCTTGTTAAAGATGCAGTAATCTGGGGATTTTCCTTCTGGTTATAAAACTGCAGTATCACAGCCCTTAATTTATAGAAAGAGATTTTGCAGTTAGGAAAAATGATAAAATGTAGCTTTACATTATCTTTTGTTTTTCTAAATCTCTATAGGGAATATTCATTGAAGTGGTAAAGTACCAAATTCAATATAGGTATATTTTTTATATTCTCTAACACTTTCAGACATCTCTTTGCTATATTCACTAACACTTTTAGACATTTCTTTGTTATGTGGATGCTTAGAATAAGGAAGCGTAGGTCTGGAGTTCTTAGCACCATGTTCAAAACCTTGTGTTGTTGGTATCACTACTTGGATTATAGCAGATTTAGGGTGGAGCGCTTTTTCTAGTAGAATTGAAGAACAATGATGAAACTATTTTGTTATTTTGGTAGTCAGTGTTTTCCATTGTTTAAAATATGATGGTCTCAGTAACCAAGTTCATGGTTATTTGGATCCAGTTGAAGCTGATTACTTTCTTGACCTCAGCCTGTTCCTTGGAAGCAAGCTGTAGTTGGCAAGTGATTCAAGATCTTGAGCCGTGCCCTTGCTGGGAAGATAAAAGGTGAAAAGTGTCCCCCTTTATCCATCAGATAGTTTGTCAGTTCCAAGTCTTTTCTCAAATAATCACTGAAGGGAATGATTATCTCAGTCCGAGTCAACCACCTGACCTGCTTTGGACTCATAGATTTTTCAACAGCAGAAATGGCTGTGAGTAGCCATCCTAGTGAATGGCAAAATGCAACAGGTAGTGAATCAATCTCGTCTGTAACTGTTTTGTAGTGCCATAATCTTAAGGACAGATCCCTGTTGTTGAGTCCTTGTGCTCACAGAAGAAATACATCTCTTTTTCAGTCCTGTGACATCTTGCTTTGAGGTTAAGGAAAGTGTGTGCAACATGCCACAGAAAGGAAAGTGTATGCTTTGGTATTTTTTCATGCTGTTCTAGTTCTCTCTGGGGATGATTCTCCAACCAGGAAATAGTTAATGTGCCAGGTAGGAGCCAAGAGGGAGGACTCTTCAAGAGGAAGCAGACATTTACAGCAGACACTCTCAGGTGTCAGACAGCATCCACCTTGAGCCTAAAGAGGACCAATATTTTATTTATATTACTTATTTTTATTAACTTCTAGTTAAAAGTTCATTTTTTGAAAAATGAATTTCTTTTAATATATGAACTTCTTTTCTAACATATGTTGTAATAAAAGTTTAGGAAATATGTTGAAGTTTAGGAAATACCTTCAGTTTATGATGTGTTAGATCATTTGAATCTTCCATGCCACCAAGAATCCTTCAGCAGTGTCTGGTAGCATGACTCAGATGGAAACAGTTCAGAGTTTCCTGGTGAAGGGCAAAAGGATTTCTCTATGTTATCAGTAGTATAACACTACTGATAAGGTTGCTTCATGAACTCTCCGACAGCTAGATCCCATCTTTCTTGGGACAGCTTTCAAATGTTGGAAGATCCTAAAGCATCAAGCGATACGAGGGTGGTAATGGCTTAGCTAGTCTTATAGAATCATAGAATAATTAAGGCTGGAAAAGACCTCCAAGATAGTTGAGTCCAATCTTTGACTGAATACCACCATACCAACAAAACCGTAGTGCTGAATGCCATGTCCAGTTGTTTTTTGAGCACTTCCAGAGATGATGACTCCACCACTTCCCTGGGCAGCCCTTTCCGATCCTTGACAATCCATTCAGTGAAGAAATTCTTTCCAATGGCATTGTTATTGCAGCATATTCCAAGGTTATGCTCTATGCCCTGTGGTGAATTTGTGTCCTGACAATCACTTGAAAGAGTATGGAAAGTTATTTAGCAGCAAATGGAAGGTACAAGTAAGCAAATAAAAACTTTTTTCCTCAGACATATGGAGTTCTAAGTGAGTTTCAGCTAGAGATCTCCCAAAGTGTAACAAGCAGATGGATTTAGGGACACAGCTTACTAAATTACTGTCCAGTATTTATCCATTAGCCTATGGCTGTCTCTTTAATGTGGCAAAGACATTAACAATGCAGATAATGACATCGATAATCCGTTTGGGAATACTCTTATCTACATCCCAAATAATTACAATTGGTATAATGGCTTTGTATGCTTGCTTCTCAGAGCAACTAAGTAACTTGGAGATGAGATATGCCTTTGCAAATTCCATTCTCCTCTGAGCCTCCTTTGTGGTTTATGATCTACTGCAATATACAGTTGTTTTGTTTAGAACTATGGGCATTGATGTTTTCCCTGTGCCTTCCTTTGAAATCCTATCTCTATAGTTACTGACCTGTTAGTATAAATCTTGATGGATTTTACCTTATATCATTCTGGCTGCCCAGTGTAAACAGCACTTGGGTAATGTGACTTACCAGTTTTCAAGTCCCACAGTCCTCAATTCAATTCGTATTGGCTACAGCCTGTTGCAACACCAGATATGTTTTAAGCACAAATAATTCTCTAATACAGGGTTTATTTAATTTTATTCTGAGATGACCTCAAATGGTTTTATCTGCTGTACATTTGCAGCCACAATCACATGACCAGATCACTGGACATCTTAGGGAAGTAATGGTCTTTTTTGTTGATTCACCATGTCTTTACCTCTAACATTTATTCTGGGCAGTGATTGCCAAGAATTTGGCAATAATTGCTTAGTAACAGGAATACAGCTCACAGATTGTCATCTGGGAGCAACCGTCTGCAGAACACACACGGTGATGTTCTACATCATAGGCAGAGCAGGTTTCCTTTTCACAGTCTGCTTATCAGACTCCACTGGAAAAAGTGTAACTTCCAAGCCACTCCAAGCAAGTGAGAGACTTTGAACTCGGGCTTTCAATGAGCAAAACAGTTACACTTAAAACTAATACTTTTGTCACTCAGAAGAGCCCTCTTGACTGGGAGCCTATCTCTGGCAATGGTGTACAGTGCTCAGAAAAGCAGTGTATTATTATTAGTCTTACTAATTTCTCCAGGCTTGTCTCGGGTGTTGGTGTTACATTTGCTGCCTTCCATTTGTCTGGCATAAGAAACATACTATAGAGAGTATAGATTTTGTCATTTCATACTGGAGTTCCCACTTCATCATCAACTAAAGGGGTATAATCCTGTTTGCTATAATCTGCTACAATTCAGTTGTTTTATTGTTACAGTACCTTTTTTACTGAGGCACCCTCTGAATTCAGCCTGTGCCTTGAATATGCAATCTTTGACTCATCCTTTCTGAGGAGCTAGTTCAACATAGGGTATTTTTTAACTTCTTAGATTCTGAATTATTGTAACTATTTGTAATGCTCTGTTTAAAATGTGGTATGTGCCCTTTTCTGTCAGTACAAAGCAGCAGTGAGGTAGTACCAGGAAATCATGGTGCTGATGTGACAAACCAAATGTGGAAATAAAGCTGCCAAGGTAATACAGGCCATGGAGTCTCTGCTTTCTGTTCCTCAGCAATGCTTGCTGCTGGCCAGCAGCAATGGTGCGATACACAGTCAGATCATCTCTACCTGGCTAGCAAGTATCATTTACTTTCATCTCCAGATTAGACCTTCTTTAGTTCTATTTTTGGACAGTATTTTACAACAGCAGCGGTAGTGTTATTTGTTGTCAATATTTACACTGGGATTAATTATTTTTTGTTGGACAGCTTGGAACTATTCTCCAAAGCAAAATCTGAGAGGAACTTATAACTGCCCATGCTTTTCTAGTGTAGAAATATATGCAGTTCTCATGTTGGCTTTTTGGAGTCTTTAGCAGATCACCTGGGACAGTGGAACTAAAGCAGCTGCAATAGTAAATTATTTCTCAGAGGAAGCATTTTCTTTATGACAGGAGTATATAATGATAAGTTTGTTCCCAAAGGAATTTGCATCAGCAATTCTGACATTGTGATTTCCCTGCAAATCATTGTGCACCACAACAGGATCTGCTGTGCCTTTGTGTGTAAGAGCCATGGACATGGAAACCCTTTGGAAAACTTCCTCCTTTTTATGTTTTCATCTGATTACATCTCTTTAGCTAGTTAGCCATTTTCTTGAAAGGTTCTCAAAGGCAGGGCTTTGAATTAAAGAAGTAAATAGAACCAAACTGGAGATCCTGGGATGACTGTCTGTAGAGCCGGGTGATCTTAGGAGGAGCAGATATACAGAAGCTCTGATTTACTACTATCAATAAAAGAAGTTAAGCCAGGACTTCCCCTAGAATTTAATGTACTCTAAGCAGCCTTTCTGACAAAGAGAACAATCACCTCCACTGATGTTCTGTTCCTGGCAGTTCCATGTCAGGAAGAAGGAATGTATATGAAAATACAAAAAGGCTACCAAATATTAGGCAGAAACAATTATAACTTTGGAGCTACTAGCTTGTTTTCAGACTTCAACATTCTAATTAAAATCTCAACACATGTGACTGTTATTTAAAGGTAATGCAGTTTTCATAGATTTAATAGTAAATTTTGACTTATGGAAATAAAAACTGGTCAGGGTTCTGCTGTGTGGAGAAGTATGCTAGTTCCACTATATTTATGTAGAGATAATTGCTTAGTCTTTTCAAGAAATATGAGAGTTTTTTTCCTTGAATGCCTTGCAAAGGATACATAGTGGATGATAAAGGGATTGCTTAATAAAGGAGTCTCCTCTAGAGCCTAACACGTAATTATCCATTGCAGAAATTGAAATGCAATTGCTGGACTGCATATGTCAGTTCTCCTCTGCTACCCAACAATCACATTTGGTTTTTAATTGCTAATTTTCTTCTGTCTTCTCTTGGCACAACCATTATATTTCTTTTTCTCATGATCTAATTTTGGTCTATTTTCTACCTTAAAGCACAGATAATTTTTCCACCAGTTTAGTCTAACTGGTGATTAGCATTTTTCCCATGTATACAGCTTTATGAAGTTTCAGCAAGCTTGTACAGCAGAACAGGTTTTAGCCTGTCCCTTATTTTCATAGCCGTTTTAACTGAAAAGATATGTCTGGCTTTGTAGACATTTTTTTCAGTGGCATGTATCATGCAGATTGACCCCTTCTAAAATCAGTTTCTAAAGTGCAGCACAATTTTAGTTCTAAATAATACATTTATTAGCATCTTCAGGTAAAAATATATATTTTGGACTTACTGTATGTAATTAAAACAAGTGCAGCATTTTTTCTTCTTTCTTAAGCGTATCTGTTCTAGGTTGCAGAAAATGTTGCTGTGTTCTCAGCAGCATTGATAGCACTGTTCTGAAGTTGGGAATTCTTTCAATATTTGATCTTAACAACCTGGAATTACTTTGTTGTAGCTGTGGACGGTGTGGAGAGGGGAAGGTAGGAAGCTGGGAGGTAGAAAATCAAACATTTCACACTCTTTAATTTTCTGTGATTAAACGCATATTTTGTAAATAAAAAGCAAAGTCAGGCAAGATCCTTTGGTAAATTTAGTCTGATACTCAGCTTATCCTGGCATTATTTTCCCACTCTGCTTTAGTAGTGACTCTAAGTTTAAAACTAAAAGCAATATAGCCAGTTTGAGATTGCATCTGAAAGGAGAAAAGCATGTGATTTAACATGACAGCATGATATACTGGCAAAGCAAAATTCATACTAGAGAAAATCTTATTTTGGTAAGCACAAGTGTTTGTACCTATCTTGTCTGAACAGAATAAAGCTAGACAGAAGAGACCTGATCGTATAAAAGAATTGCAGATAAGAATCTCACAGTTTAAATACATACATGCTAATTCTTTACACAGTAAGTTACTTTCTTCAGCACAGAAAAATTCCTAAATGTTGTAGATAATATTTTGTTTGTTAATCTTATACATTCAATATTGATTTATAGACAAACATATACTTCAGTGCAAATAAAAGAAAAAATTGCGCTTAGGATGTTACAGAATTCCTTCAGAATTACCTTTTTTCTATGAAGCCTTTAAATATGCACTTGAGGAGACAAGTGATGCTCCAAATATTATAGACATTTTGTAGTTATCACATAGGAGATGCATATTGCTGGCTGCTAAAGCTGTTCAATAAAGTATTCGTCAGACTGAGTTCTTCATACATCAACTCCTAATTTTTAAGGTGTTTACCACTGTAGTGTCTGCATATGCTAAATAAAATACATTTCATTAAAAGACAGAGTAAAAAATTATTATAGTTCATGTCAATTTGACATTTTGTTTTTTATTCCAAAAATAATGTAGTTAACTATTTTGGGGCTATAGTCTGCAGCAGAAACTATTTTACTGAGTCTAGAAGAAATACTAAGTCTCAGGGACCACTGAGTCATATAAAGAATGTATCGTTAATTGCTGTTATGCAGTTCTCCATGGGCCTTTTATGTGGGATATTTTACTCAATAATTCAGAAAGTGCAGCTTAAGGCTTAACTCAGTGTATCTTTCATATGGGTTTGGATAAAGCTGAAGGAAATTGTTACTGATAATTGGAAACACACAAAGAAATGGAAAGTGCTTCTTTTATTTGGAGGAAGTTGCTGCTTTGGAAAGGAATGTCAACACTCACAAGGAAAAGGAAGAAAGGAAAAGATGACTATTAGAACACAATGCTTCTTGTGCCCTTTTCAATTCAAAAGCTATAAATATTAGAAAGAATTGAACAAGAGTTAATAATGCCTTGCTGACAGGCTATGGGCTTTGCTATTTTTAGATAGTTTAGCTGGGAGCTCTAAATGCATATGTACGTAGACGGTCCCAAAAAATGCAACCCTATTGTTTTCAGGAATATTTCAAGAACACCACATATTACCTCAGAAGGTGACATTTTATTATGTTTATTATGTGTTTTTGAATTTTTTCCCATTCAAATTACTTTTTATGGGAAAAGTTGTCCAAAGGTCAATTTTATTTTTGAATGATTTTGTTATTCATAAAATCTATGTTTGGTCATCCAAATATGGATCTGCAATAAAATGCAGTAACAGAATACATAACTATTTGTTGTTAGCTTTTACTTTTTGATTTTGAAGATTTAAGTGTAGAATTGAAGATTTAACTTGGTGGCAAAGTCAACTTTACATAATATTGTATAATGGGTGTAATACAAAACAAAGAAAAGTACAGCAAGGCCTTGAAGGAAAAACATAAGCCGTTCAAATTCCTGTGTAGGTTAATAACTAAGGCTATAAAAGAACATCATAATAATAAATGGTTTACAATTCAGTTTATTAAAAACTGGATGCTTTATTTTATTTTCCCTCATTAAAAAGTGTATGAAATTATGCATGTGTTTGCCTCTCTTTAAAGCTATCAATAGATAAGGCACATTCCACATGACTTATTTAGGTTTGATTTGGTGTGGTTTTTCTATGGTGTGCCAATTTCTGATACACTAATTTCCATGAAACGTTTCTACACTAGGCCTCTTATTTCAATGCTGAACACACTTTACAGGGACAATAGCAAATCCATATTTATGCGTCGTGTATAAACCACAGCATTTGGTTTGTAGTGTCTAGAATCTGATGATAGGAGTGAACATTCGGCTCTGCACATCCAACTTTTGATGTGAGCCTTAATCAAGAATTTGTGCCAAATGTTGATTATCTGTTAATCAGCTCAAATAAACCTGAACCTGAGTATCACACGGCACATAAAAAGGGATATTTTTTGATTCAGAGACAGCTGACCTTATGGTAGAATTAAAATTCCAGAGATAAGCTGCTAGAAAGCTGGACTGGGTAAATATTTTTAGTTGTACAAGATAGAGATTTTTCTGTGCATAGAGAGCATTATTTTCCTAGGTTTTGATTTTTCTATTCTTTTACCTTTACTCATAACAGAATCGATGAGGTATCTAGTATGATAGATGGCTTGGGGAAATGTAACCAAGTATACAATGCTGTGCTGGACAAACTGATTACTTTTCACACATTAGATGGAGGAATAGGAATTCCTTTTGCTGCTTTGTAAACTGAGTCTGGATCTCATCCAGTTTCTCTTCAAACCAACAGACTGATACACTCACTGCACCAATTTGTCTGAAATGCTGTCTAAACTTTTCTAGGTTGAATAACAAATTGAGACCCATGCAAGAGAAAAATTTCTGGGAGATTAGACTGAAATAATGCTTCCTTCTTCTCTTTAACATCAAAAACTAAATTAAAAAATAATCATCAGGAAAAAAAAGAGGAGAAAATTATTTTGATTTTCAGAAATCTGTATCTTAACTCATTGTAACTCTGATCTCATCTACCTTTTAAAGTCAGACTGTATCTTTGATCGTGAACTTTTCCTCATGTATTTTCCCTTAAAGAACTTTGGGATTACTAAATTTCTTGTAAATGATAGAGTACTGTTGACTGTTATAATGATTTTGCACTAGTGAGATGCTGTGTATCTATTTTATTTGTGCTTGTCTGTCAAGCATCAAGAATTTCAGTTAGCTTCCAAATGAAAAGAAAGGAGAAAGCAGAGCCAAATAAATACAACATCCTGAGCCATGAATGGTTTCAGCACCAGTCCAGGTAATATTCCCAAATTGGCAGGATATATACAATATGTCATCTGTCAAGCTGTTCCATGCATTTTGTGACCAGCAATTCATTGTTAACCATCTGTTTAAATCTTTTTCACATCCTGTGGCTATACTCGTTTCACAGTTAATTTTAAATTATGTTAACAAAATGTTGCTGACCTAATGCACATTGGAGAAAATGAATAGATGGTTCTCAGCTACGAAGTTTTTACAAACTGTGTCCTTGACCCATAGCATATTTGACAGTGTTTAATTAGCCAGATCTATTAGCCAGAGAATCTCTTTACAGAAAATCGATAGAACTGAAATGATCAGCTGCTGCAGCTGTGTACCTAACAACTTTTTAGTGTATGTAGGACAAATTCAAAGAAATATGTAGGTTATATCTGCATCAGTGTGAATAATTTATTTCTATGCACAATATTTTATCAGGCATCATGTCATTGAAACTTCATCTGAGCCAAAGTTTCTCAAAGCTCAAAAAAGTTGCCTCTGATGGGACTTTCTCTACCTAGCAATTCTAGTCAGGATGTTTGGAGGTTTCTGCTTTTAGAAATGTAGTTATTATTGTAAACCTTACTTTTAAGCTAGTGTGGTTAAATCTTAAGACAATTGTTATTGTGACTGTAGTAATAAATAATATTACCTTCACAGCTGTTGATCTGGTGCATGCACTGAGGCCAGTGGTCAGCTGTGCAGTGTGTGCTTCTGTGGGAAACAGCTGGAGAAGCTCATGAAGCAAAGTTCAAAATCCTTTATGAACATCTGACTGCTGCTTTAAAACAGATATTAGAACTATGCTTATTGGCTGTCAAGAAGAAGAGAAAATATGCTTGCATTCATGACTTGCACTTCACCCCTGGTTTTGACTCTGGCTTTCAATATAGTACTGTTTTTAAAAAAACAACCAAACAAACAAAAAACCACTCAGCAGTTATTGTTTATACAGTGTGTTCCTTGCAGTGTACAGGAACAAAAGCTTAAGACTCAAATACTGAAATGTATGACAAAAGTCCATGTGACATTTAAAAGCTAAACTTAATTCCATATAATCTGGAGATCCTATAACTAAAGTAGATTAATGTTCTTTGAAAAGGAACAAAATAATAAATCTTTACAGACAATTGTGAGGTCACTGTAGTTTTTCAGTATGTCAATTAGACATATTGAAAAAGATTATAGATTGATAATTGTATTTAGTTCATTATCAATTATTATCAAATATTATTTGATAATAATTTGGAGGGAGGGGGAGATATTACAGAGTTAGGGCCCAAAAGTTTTAGTGAGTTTTTTAATGTTTAAGCATAAATAGTAAAACTTCCAAAAGTCTTTGAGTTAGGAAAATAATTTCCTTCCTTGACTCATCCCTAGTCCTTTTAATATTTGTTGAATACCCTGGATTTGTTTGGTGTGGGTAAGGAACATAAGACTGAGTCATTTTCTTACCAGTGGCTTTCCTTCAATGAGCAACTCTAGACACACGGATCACTAAATTGGAGAAGCAGATGTACCAGTGCTCATGGGAAACTCTCCTTTCTCTCCCAGAGCTGGTGGAAAGTCACGTATCTGGGAAGTGTGTGACTTACTTCTTCTGATGAGTCAGTCAATATCAATTGGCTATACTTATATAAGGATGTAGTCTTGGCAAGACAGATTGGCTTAATGCAGCCAGGTTTTGTCCTCTTTAAATTCCATGTCAAGTGTCATCCTCTCACGTGTGTATTGATGTGAAGCATGGAGTTGTACATTGAAACTCTGACTTCCTACTGCTTCATCTGCACAATTTGTACAACTTGCTTTCCCTGAAGTCATTAGTATGGGAATTGATCCCTGAATGTGTCTGTATTCTGGGAAGCAACTGAAAACAGAACAACGTCACTTGTTTCCTCATTTCTCACTTCATACTTGAAATTTTAGCTGTGGCATCTCTATGGAAAACTGCCTTTCCTCAATTAACTCTAAGGAAGTTACTATTTCTACTCTTTTGAAAAGAGGTTTACTTGACTTTTTAACATAATACCAAATTTTTCTTCTTTGTTCTCTCAAAGTCATCTCTCTGTTTTGTAATCCACTCATATTGCAGCTGCCTCCTTTACTTGTCTCATCTTTTCCTATATTCATTCTGTATGGCTCTCTCTCCACACTACTTCTTTTGTTTCATTCTCCAAACTTCAAAATTGCCCATGTGTTTGCAACATCAAGTATTTTCACACCAAACATCTTCTTTAGTTCAAAGAGGTAAATGTTCAAACTCTTAAATTCTTCCTGTTATATGTAACTGGATATTCTTTTGGTCTGATTTCTTATATGCCGATTATTTGTATCCACCTGTAGATTTCTTATATTCAGATCATTCATATCTACCTGTAGCCTTTAGAATAATTGCTGTTAGTGCAGGAAGTTTTTTGTTCCATACAGCCCCTCCACCCACAACAGTTTGTGTCACTTGGGCTTTCAGTTGTCAAGTTTGCCTTACAGTTGGCAAAAAATAGCCTTTTGCTTAAAGCATGTTAGACATCACAAACACTTTATCCTAGTGGCAAATACAGATAAATAAAACCAGCTAGCTAAGTGGCTGGCCTCCTTTAGATTAAATATTGTTAATCAATCAAAATTATTTGTGGCTGGGGGACTTTCCAATAGAGTTTAAATCAAGGATATCGCTCCATTTATTCTGACCTTGATCTCTGCTTTGTTTTATTTTTAGTTTCCTGGACATTAATTGCAAGTTAACATTCATTTGTCCTTCTTTCTACTGTTGAAGAATTCATTCAGTTCTGGTGGAGTTTAGAAAAAATATCCTTCCCATTCATCTACTGACAAATCAAAATCACGCATGTACTCTATACTGAAGTGTGTGTAGACACCAGTGAGTATCTGAGGGCTTTGAGACCCCTCTAAATTGTAAGCACCTCACAGCATTCAAATGGGGCACCATAATGTCCCGCACATACTAATTTTCAAATCCTTATGGGGTTTTATGGCATTCTGGCACTTTTACTTTGCAGGTCAAGCTCCAAGAAGCTTAAACTTTCTGAACATTAATTCCCTTTTTATACACCTGTGTAGTTGTTAGTGCTTTGAAACTGAAAATGAACTGCAGTTTTAATAGTATTGATTAATGATTGTTTTGTGACTTGTTTGTACAATATGAGTTGAAATTAGATTTTAATGTTCTTGCAAAAATGATTCAGCTACCTATAAAATTTCTCACAGATGAGGAAGCCAGAGATTTTTTAATTACATCAGACACTGTTGGTCTATCTTCTCCTTTCATGGAGCTTCTTTTGTACTTAAGCTTTGGTGTAATTATTTGACCTAAGAGATCTGGACTTAATTTGCTAATAGCATCCTGGATTTGTTCAGCTTTCTTTTAAGACAAGTTCAGATAAATTTATTTCTAATAACTAGTTCTTTAAGTTCTATTGTGTTTTTCATGCTTTTCATTACTGCACTGACTGATAAGTTCAAAATATGTTTCCACCTCCTGGCAGTCATATGACCTGACAGAGCACCTCACACAAAGGTAAGCAGGAAAGTGTTCACTGAGTGAAGCTGCAGTGTCTGTATTTCTTTCTGAGCTCTTCCAGAAAGAACTGAAATGCATGTTCTGTATCATTGTTGTGGGTTTGACCCTGGCTAAATCATCCACATTTTTATAAAACATTGAACTAACTATGAGCACCCTGCCAAGCTGACACAAGCCCATGCAGTGACTACATGCAGGAGTGTAAGGTGCCCAGCAGTCCTGGATGGTCAGAGTAACTTTTCATGCTCCAGCTTCATTACCAGTCTTTCTAGAACACGGGAATACTATCCTTAATATGTACATAGATAAAAATTCTTCCCAGAGAAAAAAGACAGTATCCTGAGAAACTCAAATATATACAGCTCTAGTAAAAGGAGGCCATGCAAATGGCAAATAGAAGAATTTCAAGGTGTTTTATGTTTTGGGGGAAAGTGAAAAATAATGTCTTCCACCACAAAGCTGCAGAGGTAGTTTTATGCTCCAAAAATGGTTTCAATACAGATCACTGCTTTCCCTTTGGTCCTTAGTCAAAGCAAAAGATATTTGGTTTGGCAGTTTGGTTTTTAGATAGAAGTACAATTCAGGCCCTTCTGCCTTCTTTATGCCACTAATCAGAATATCACCATAGGTATTTAGTTTGTTTTACTACAGGTTTCAGAGCAAAGAAAATTAGGGCTGTCCACACTGAAGCACAGAGGTGCCAAACTGCTCTGTTCAATAGATGTAAAAATGAGTGACTTTGAGGTCTCCAAAGTAATGGAATTGCAGCATTATTTTAGCCCTCTGAGCTAATTACACAGAATCAATCCTTTTACACTGCTGCACCGTGCCTTGGTCCTTAAGATGTCAGGACTCACATCAGCTGCCAGCTGAACTGTCCAAAGGCTTTAATTGGAGATGCTTTACAGTTACCAAATGTTATTTTCCTCTTCCTACTATGAACAAGCACATTGTAACAGCTTGCTCTTTAAGATTTTTTCAATTTATTGACTGTTTCTTGTTTTCATCAGACCTTTACTTGCCCCTACCAGACCTTGGCTTCTTCTCTTTATTTATATATTTACACTCTGGGTAAAGGCAGTGTGAATAATAGAAACATGGGCTGAAAGTGATCACATGTCATTGAATATTGAAATAACCAACCACATATGCAACACTTCAGGAGCAGGACTTCCTGACTTATGGCTTTAGAACAGAAGCTCCCTCCCCGATGAACTAGAGTTTTCACAAACTGAAAATTTGCATTTGAATTTTTTACACAGAAGACACAACTGTTATTCAGCTGAAACCAATATATCATAGGAAAAAAAAACACTATTGAATTTTTACATAACTTTTTTTTCCTAGAAAAATGGGGCTATAGCTAAGCTTGCATTTCATAAAATCAGTGAATCATAGAACAGTTTTGGTTGGAAAGAGCCGCTGGAGATGATCTTGCCCAACCTACTCCTCAAAATTGGACCAACTTCTTAAAACAAAGTTGGCTGGGGCCTTGTTCAGTTATGGTTTAAGTATATCCAAACCCCTCTGGGCTGCCTGTCTCATTGTCAGATCATCCTCTTAGCGGACAATTTTTTCCTTCCATGTGATCAGAACTTTCCTTGTTGCACCTTGTTTGTTATCTCTCATCTTTTCTCGGCAGGCTTCCAAGAACAGCCTGCCCTCGTCTTCTCTCCAGCCACCCAGTAGGCAATGGAAGGCAGTGGAAGTTCCCCTCTCCTTTGCCTTTTCTGCTTCAGGCTGAATAAAAGCAGTGCTTTCAGCTTCTCCTTAGCTTAGCTTTGGAAACTTCCCACCCAGTTCCATGAACTGGTGCATATGGAGTTCGCATTCAGTGGTCCCTCCCTTCCCTCTGGACTACACATCTTCTGCCATGAGCTGTAAACTTCACTTTGGCACTGTCCCAGGGACCAGAAGGCCACTGAACAGATGTGATCAGGAAAGACCAAGACAAAGGAGGTATTGAGTAACTCAAGTTTTCATCTAAAAAGGTTTTGCTATTACCACAAGGATCAATTTTATGGTTAGAAATTATAAAGATCTTGTAGATTTTGTTCATGGACATTAAATATTCTTTATAACAGTCTTTTAAAGTGGAAGCAGAATTAATGACTTTGATCTGAACACAGAAAGCACAGAGAGATAAAATATTTTTAATCAAGTTCTTTAAATGAAGTTGCTATTTAGGAAGCCAGCCTTCTTATTTTATAAGCAGTGTTGTTTATCAGTATATTTCCCTTCAGCTTAATGGAGGAAGAATCAATACTTAAATGTGTTTTTAACATGAAGATCTGTAAATTCTTAGGTAAAAATCAGTAAAAATAGCTACATAGGAAAAAATCCTAGCATATTTTTGTGTGTATCACCTCCATGTCTTTTGTACTTAGCTCTGCACTGCAGAAGAGGTGAGCTCCCAAAAATACCAGAACTTTGCAAATGGGTTTGCTGTTCTCCTGTGCAATGCTGGGCTTAAAGATCATGTTTTCAACCTACTTGTGTTTATGGGAACTCTTTGTTGAGTAGTCATCCATTAGCCATGTCTTACCATAGCTTTTCTATGTTTATTTGTGCCACCTCAGCATCTGACCATCACAAAATTCCAAAGGATTTTAATTTCATAAGGTTTTGTTTTAGCAGCTGGTGCTTTTTGACAAATCACACTGATCTCACTTGCACTCCATTCTTTTCAGAGATATTGTAACCCATCTAAAAACTGAAGCTGCAACAGGTATGATCTCAGTGGGTGCTTGAATAATTTTCTGATAGGTGTTGATTACGAAATCCCCCACTATTTGATCCCTACTCTGCCATTCCCTGGCATCTGTTGTCTTTGTGGTTTTGAAATGTTTTCGGTGTGTACCAGCTACTGGTGTCAGAGATTCAGGTGCTGAGAACTGACATTTTGTGCAGGACAAAATAAGAGGAGTCACAAGTTGGTCAGGTGTCACAAAGTTAACTCTGCAGCATTAAGGGTCTCTCTGAAGTATTCCAGGCTCCTGTTGTTAAAGAAAAATAATTGAAGGAGTGACAAACACATCCTGAATAGAGGTGATTTTGACAACTAAGAAATTCCTGCATCTGTGTGTTCAATTAGACATACTTCATAGAACATAATTCTTTTTCCAACCATTTTAAAATACTTTAATCCCCGTGTTAAAATATGCTTCTTAATGTGTCTGTATCCTGTAGGAAAAAGTTTCTTGACAGATTTTCAAGGCTGACTTTACTCTGTGTTTACAAAGCTGCATCTGCTGTGGGAAATCAAACTGCTATGTGTTTACTAAGCTGAACATCACACATTTGTATGGACAGTTTTCTATAATTACTCCAAATAGATGCAATGCAGCCATTCAACAGCACACACTGAGCTGCAGTAATATGCTTTGGACCAATAAGTCTTCATTAATATCAGTAAAAATTTCCAGTATATGCAAAGGTCAGGTTGCACTTCTGCTTACTGAGTTGCTTACTGAAATTTTCATTATTCTTTACACTGACTGAAGCTCTTACAGGTGAAATTTCACAAACTGACATTTTAGAGTTATCTCATGTTACCAAGAAAATCATTGGGAGGTATTACATATGGAGCTTTTCTTCTCTAAAGAAGAAAATTTAAAATTTAAAAATTTAAATTCAAACATTTTGCTCCCTCAGGTTTCATGAAGTCATACTTAGATTCTTAAGCCTTGCCACAGTATTAAATATACCCAATATACTTCTGGGCAAGGTGTTATACCCACAGCTGCACTGTGCAGGACAGAGTGTGCAGGGATGTTTGCATGCATTCTGGCAGCAGGGAAGCTGCAGTGGTAATTAGCTTCGCCTGAGAAGAGAGCAAGCAACATTGAATGATTACACCTGCCAAGATGTAATCATCTACATGAATTGTGATAGCTTCTGTGACTTCTTTAGTAGCCTCTATCCAGCTGCATATAAATATTACTTAGAGAAAATGTCATTCAAATCATGCTGCTGACAAGGTCATTAGATCCTTCATATTATATTGTTTTGGAATTTCACAGCAATCTTTATTGGCTTATGATTCCAGCTTTGCTACACACACGCACGAAAAAAAAAAAAGGAGAAAAGAAAAAAGATAAAAAAAGAAAATAGAGAGAGAGAGGGGAGAAAAAAGGATGACATTTAAAATTATCCAATAGCAAGCTGTTAGCAAATGCATTTATAAAAGAATTGTGTTGCACTAGTGTATCACTCTAGAATTAACATCTTTGTTATTCTAAAGGTCTGTGACAGTGACAGCCAAAGCAATTTAAGACCAGTATGGGCATACAAGATTTTCACTTGCATCCTTCTTTTGCAGACTTCTGTTGAAGTACTTGGATATTTGAAAATCCAAGTACATGTTCATCTGTATCTACAAAATATCAGTTCCTTTAATAATTAGTTTAATACAACTGTGGCCCTAGTTGCAATTGTACTGCTAAATGCTATCTAACAAAACCAGTTAAATTAGAGAAAAAAGGGAAGGATAAAACAATGCTCTTGCCTCTTTCCGGGGAAGTGGCTGTGTAAAGATTCAGCAGTCCTAGTGATTCATTATGTTTGATTTTAGAAAAAAATCTGTAATCTGTGCACTTTAATGCAAGTGTTTCTTTTCCTATGGTTTCAATGCTATGGATTTAAAGAGTGCCCTTGGTTTATATGACAATCTTTTTTCATACCCACCCAATGGCAATTTTTTTTCATAACAACCCAGTGTCCCTCCAATTTCTTTTCTAGGTTAAATATATCCAGTATTTTAGTCTTTCCTGCTAGGTCAAACTTCAGAGTCCTTAAATCTTCTTCTAGTCTTACATCTTCTTTCTCCAAGCTGTCAAAAACTTTCATGGAATATTGGAACTAAAATTGTATTATAGCTTAAGAGAAGGATCAATTGTTGCATCTTGCACATAGACAATTCATCCCATTGCTTAAAGGGGATTTTAAAGAAAAAAAGTTAAAGTCAGAAATTGCCAAAATGTAAATTGATTTTTAATTTGATTAAATGAAAAGCCATTTGACCCAATAGATTATCTTTCAGCTATATTTATATGAATTTGAACCACAATTCCACACAGTAGCTGTAGCATTTATTGTCTACAGTCTGTAATTATGAAATGTATTAAAAATACTTTTTCGTTTAATAATATGTGTAGGTTCATTAAATAAAAGGTCAGTGGAGTAAAAATAAATGAAGAATTTGCTACCTTGATTTATTAAGCTTTTTCCATCTCAGAGAACTGTGTTAGAAAGGAGAATGAAGTGGTAGCTACGAGTAGTTTCCATAACCCTCCACATTCCTGAAGCACCAGACCTACATTTCCATTCTTGTGCTGGCATAAGATGTTTCTTTTGAAGCACAAATCATCTGTGGCAATGAACAGGAATCTTTTCAATATCAAGAACTCTTTCTGATTTTCACCCGCTTCCATGCTTGAAATCAAATACCAGCTTAATTATCAGTAGCCTGCCATTCCTTGAAAGACATCTGAAAAGAAAAAGATGGTATTTAACAGAAGAATAAGTCCACTCAGGGCACGAGTCTGACTTCACTGTGTTTAACATAGATGTAAAATGCTTCTGTCACCCTGAGAACTAATCCTGGTCTCCTCCATCTTTAACAAGCCCCACTCTCCCTGTTATATATCTGTCCATGATCCCTCCTGAAGCTGGGGAATAAAGGGTGTTAAATGAGGAAATAAATTTAAGTAAGAATAAAACCAAAACAATGAAAACCAAACATTTATTTCTGTGTGTTTCAAAGCCAGGTAGAATTGATTTGAAGTTACAGTTACACAAGCTGCTAAAATTGAGCTGAAGAGCAAGTAACTCCTAAATGTTCTCCTCCCATATCAGCACACTGTATCATAAATGTGTCTTTATATTAAGTCTTTCCACTTGTTTTGTAATGTCTCCTTAGAGCAGCTTTGCTTCCTAGTATAGTAAATGACAAAGAAAGGAATGCATGCAGGGATAACTTACATTCAAAATCTTTCAAGAATGGATGACTGTATATTTTGTTGCATTTATAAATAATAATTCTCCTATATGCCAATATTTAATTTTAATTTTTTTTTTCAGTATAGGGAAGGATTTCTGGCAAGAAAACCCCAGCATTGTCTTTCCAAATTTTTTTTTTCATTCACACATCTTACATAAAGAATTCTAAATGAAGCTGCATTCAATAGAAAAATCAGCACTTTAATTATATTTTTAATTTGCACAAAATGAGTTTGTGTTAAAAAGAATATAAACAAGTGTCTCCCTTGCTAAAAGCCAATGAGGATCAGTTTTTAAAAGACTTATCTCCACTTTTATTAAAAACAGTTCACCTCCCACTTTATTTTAACTTCTGCTATGTGTGCCTGCCTAATGTTGCCAAAAAAATAGAGAAAATATCTTTCAAGGAAAAAAGTTTTTCATGTAGTTAAATACAAAATTCACCCTTAATAAAGATTGTAAAAAAAAATTATTTATCTGTACTGAAGACAGCATGTTTTTCTAATCTACTGGAATACATGCATTTCCAAACTGCACCCATTCTCTCTGGGGAATATCCTTTTGCTATTCAGCCCACTGCTGAACAGCAGAATAGTTAATATGTTAAGTATTCATACAGGTAATCTGAAGAAGGTATCACTTTTGTAACAGTTCTAAGAAATATTTCATGCCGAGAAAACCATACACAGCTCATCACTGATTACAAGACAAGGACACAATTCAGTTAAAGAAAACCTTGAAGTCAATGGCTTTGAATGAGTGTAGGTTTTCCTGAGAAATTAAAAAGCTCAAAGAATAACTTCTTGAGAACATTACTCTTTTTAAGCTCTCCAGTGCCTTTGTAGGCAGACGTTTCTGTTGTGTATTTCCTTCTTGAAGTTGACTTGAACTTGAAAGCCTTGAAAGATAACAAATTGTTTTGTCTTTTCATACAACTTTGGTATTTTGATAGAGAGCAAAATGTTCTGGTTTTGTGCTTAGGGTTGATTTTATAAGACCATGACTTACAGGAACCCTAAGGCACATCTTAAAATGAATCTTACTCATTTCTGTGCAATTAAACCAGTAAAATGTTTATTCTTTAGGCTATATGTTAATTCATATCCCTCTTCAGTAGGGTGAGGACTTTGTAACCATAGCAATTTTGTCACTTTGTAATTTGAATTATTTTTTTTAGGAAAACAACATGTTAGCTAGCAAGTATTGGACCTGCTTTTTCTGTACAGCCATGTGTTCAAAGTCAGAGGCTTTAGTATTTTCTTAGATTTGTTACTCTTCTAATTAGAAGGAAACTTCAAGATCAGTCAGAAAGCATTTTTAATGCAGAATCACCTACTTTTGGCACTGCAAAGGCTGCAATATAGACAACATTTATAGATAACATAGAAAGACATGTAAACTGTATGTGTGCTCATTATTGGTGTTGGCAGAGCCGTTGCTTGGAGCTTTAACAAAATAAATGAGTTACTGCTTGCCATCTTGCAGACGGGAAGCTGAAACATAAGAAAATGTACATATTGCCCTAAGCTAAACATATGGAGCCAAGAAATATTTCAGAAAGTGCTATACCTTAAAATATGGAGTTTGGTAGTTGCTCATTTTAAAAGATTTTATATTTTGTTACAACAGTACAATGTTTTCTACTGACCTTCCCAGTAAGTTAAAAACAATTAAAGCACCACAACAGAGATTTGAGTGAAAATGAGCCCTTCATGCAGCTTGAGGGAGAGAAGTGCTGCTTTCTGTAATTGTTTCAGAGCCGAGCAGGTGGAGCTGATCCAGCTCTTGCTTTGCTCAGGTGAATGAAATACAGAGGATTTACATAAAACCAACATAATTTTTTCCACTTAAAGGGATGCTTCCCATCTGCTAGGTTTGAGGGAAGCTTGGCTGAGCTCTGACTGGTGCCTGGGCTGTGCTGCAGCCTGACTTCCATGCCAGGTGTGAGGGAGGCTGAGAACCAACACAGGCAGTGCAGGCACTGCAGGTCAGGGCAGTCTGTCTCAAGGGCTGGGGCAGACACAAACAGCAAGAAAAAGCTCTTGCTCTCCAGTGGTTGGCTACTAAATGCCCCTCAAAATGCACATCATTATCATGCTAACAGCAATAAAAGACAGAAGGGCTTGCAAATGAAGTGGTTTAGTTGCAATATTATATTTTAGAAGCATTTGTATACATAAAATATTTGCAATTGCCCATGTGAATGTTGTCAGTCCAACTCAAAATGGTTATCTGTTCCCTAACGAGCAATCTTGTCATCTTCAGTACATAAGCCAAGAACTGGATGGAAAGGAAAGCTGAACACTTGACATTTGCTCTGTGTATACTAATGTCTGCAGAAATAGTTTAATTTTTCTCAATCTGTGAAATAAACTCAGGAGTCTCTTTCTGATGTAACAATTTTAGTATTTCTCATTTTTCCTGTTTTTTTTTCAAGTGTCCATTGTTAAAGCTCTGATGCTCAGGGAAGCCACTCAAGTTATTTATGGAAAAGTTAAAAGAAAATGAGATAAAAAGTAATCAATGCTGAAAGCATATGTTCAATCCAAAATAATTGATATTCACTCCTAATTATATAAAAACAAGCCTCTTTATATATGTATGGAGCATGAGGTTTTCTTTTGATTTCAGATGCTTAGAAGTGCTTGAGAATGTTGTAGAAGTGATTATATTTGTTTTAATAAGATACTATTTTTTAAACAGAATTTTGAGAACCTGGCACTGCAGAAATCACTATGTTTTGAAACACAGCTTTCTCAGTTTACAAGTCTATGCAATAAAATGAGTGCTAAAATTGTAAAGGACAGGACTAAATGTGTTATAAGTGCTGAATTGCTACACAATCAGATAAAAAGGGTTAAAACAAATGTTTTTGGGGAAGAGTTTCTCATTGTTTATGCCTTTTAGACTTGAAGACTTGGCAAGCCTGCTGTGTAACTATGCCTGCTGCCTGGGAAATAGCTTTTTCTTTTTTATTAGTCTAACTCAGGCTCTGATTTATTGAGCCAGAGAAGGATAAGGCAGCTTTAGCTCTTCCATTAACACCAGCTGGGGCCTACATCACATAATGTTGTGTGAATGCACAGCTTCATCCTCTCACATCTGAGCTGCAGCTACCTGCAATCTTTGCCAGTAGTGCCATAACTTTCTAGGAGATATTTATGCCAGATATCTCCTTAATTCTTTGGCTTGCTGCTTGTTTCTTTCCTCTGTGATATTTTTGCTTTGAAGTTACACAAAGAGGCTGAAATTGAGGAAGGAAACAGGTATGTGTAACACTAGCAAGAAACAATACCAAAACCCCCTCCTTATTATCTGTCATATGCTAAGGAATCTCAGAGCACAGAAGAGGGAAAAAGGCTTTATTTGCCCCACTGAATCTTAAAAATCTGATTATGAAAACGTCATGGAGAAATAAATATGTAGTCAGTTCAATGGCAAATTTGTGTAGCATCTGTTTGTGTTGGAATAAATGCATGTAAATTTCTAGTTACTAACCTTGGTATAATCCATCTCTACATGACTTTTACACTGATATATTTTGATAGCTGTTGCAAAATATTCTCATTAACTTAGCTTCTGAGGACCAGATCCAGGACTGCTTTTGTTGGTGAGACTCAGCCAAACTTCAGTCATTTTATAGCATATCAATGTACCTCATTGTCTGCCATGTTCTTACCAACAACTCTTAAATTTCTCAGTCACCTTTTTGTTTCTTGGGATTTTTCAGTCAAAGGCAAAATAGTTTTCCTTTCTCTTGTAGGAAGCAGACATTCAGTTTCCTCCCCCTCAGTCTTCAGGGATTCTTTGGTGGTTCGTTTATCACTGGCAGAATGAAGAACTGCTGTTACAGGCCTCTGTCAAAGGTTTTTTTCTTAATGGAAGGGATGATGTGTAATTTGCTTTCTTGGCTTACAGTGATGCAGTGGAATAAAAGCCACTGCATCCAAATGGTTTTCCTTAGCTGCAATGTTAGAAATCCATGTTTATCAGGATATTAAGCAAAAAACCCAGCTAGTTTGTCTTCAAAGATAAACTAGAGAAACGTTCCCATTTTTATCTCAGCGTTATTCTCGTTAAAATTTTTGAAAGTGTGAAATCCAGCTACTGTTAGAAGATGGGAAATATCAAAGAAAATTTGATGTCTGTGTTGTAGTGAGGGCAGAGGTGGAGAAAAAATTTGCTGCATGTTATTTCTTCATTTTTGATAACATCTGTTAAAGAAAATGTGCTGAGAGATGTAGGGTATTAAAGCAGTCCAGGCTTTTCAGCCTAAACCTGCAGCGGTTGTACAGTTCTGTTTGCTGTCTTGCAGATAAGCCAGAAACAATTGCAGATGTGAATAAAATGGCATTTAATGGGGTTTTTTTCCTTGCAGTGCCAGCACATAAGATAAAGTGAGCTTTACCCTGTGGGAATCTATCTTGAGAGACAAGATGCTTTTTTCTACCACAGTATTGTAATTCTCATATTATGTATTGCAAGCTTTGCTACATTCTCTTCTTTGGTTTCTTTAAGCAGAGCACTTGACATTTACTAAATTGTAAGGCTGTTAACTTAGCCAAATTAGCACATCTTGATAATAATAACAGTATACAATAAAACAGTTCAGAAGTTTCAGGCTATGTCTAGAGCATCCTGATTGCCTGAGCAATGAGGTCAAATGACATGGAATGGTTCGTGTCCATATTTTGCAGGTTGTAAGAGATAATTCATATCCATATTCCCTATCCCATTCACAGGATTGCCATGCATACAAGCCATTTGATTAGTTTTTACATCTTCAGCAATTTCCCCCAAGAAAACTACCCCTCTGCCCAAGGGTCACAAGCATTGGTGAGATCAGTGTCATTGGGGGCCCTTGACCAATCTGTGGCTGGTCCTGAAGCAACTGTACAGATCCCTTGGCTGCCAGAAGTGGATTCCTTCATGGCCAGTGCTGAGTGTATGCTTGATAAGCTGACCACAGGTACACAGTCTCTCACCACGGTCTGCTAAGCCCTTCAGAACTTGTGCAAAACCTCACATGAGCCTTACATTGCCAGCGGGTGTGAGGGGATAGAAAATGCCAGGGTACCCTTTTATGCACTTACAGAGAGTGCATTTCCCTGGGCTTGGCTCCTAGAAACGAACAAGGAAAGTCCATCCTCACTCACTGTCACTCTGCTCTCACCTTAAGCAATGTCCTAAGTGTGTAGGAGTAGACAGGACATAAAGGTATCTAGGATCTCTGCTGAAGTCTCAGCTTATCACTGTTTCACCCCAGGCACCCTGGAAGTTTTAAGCTTTTGTTTGTAATGTTTGTAGGAATTGAATTTCCACTGAGAACTTTGTGTGCTTTTATCCCAAACACGCCCTGAGAACGTATGATAAATAACAACAGCACGACAGCAAGCTTTCCCCCTTTTTCAATTCCCTTTAGTTACATTTCTCTTCTCAGCACACTTTCATTCTCTCCACATATAAATTTGAAATGGTTACCATAGCTCTTAATAGGATCGAGCTAATCAGTCACAAAATAGATCATTACTGAAAATGATAATGGCAAAAGCATTTGAGTTCTTTCATTATGTCTCCTGGAATACTCATTTAAAACCACTGAGTCTAACCCAGAGAACAGTGCAATTCATTCCTGGACTTCCTGCTTCATGCTGAGGTCAGATTTCAGTGAGACAAAATGGTTCATCAGCTCGAGGTGAAAGGTAGAATGGTGAATGTCATGAGAAGTAAAGATTGGTAATAAAATATCACTTGTTTATTGGTTGGATGTTAAGATGTCTGTACACATGGGTCGATGTAGCTGAATTAACCTGTCTTGGGTTGGTTTCAGCTGTGAGGCTGTAAAGAGAGATGCCTTTTCTTAGTCGTGGGTCCCAGATTGTTTATATCTTCAGAAACATCATTAATAAGTCTTGATTTCTTTGCTGTCTGCTGGTAAACAGGGAAAACTTACATGAGCCTATAGTGACCAAAAAAAAATCAACAGTAAAGAAAACCTGTGGAGAGGAGGTGCAGTCTCTTTGATCATGAAGATGTAGAGATGATGGAGAAGAGTTGAGGCAGAGTTGAGGCTGCTGCTGTGTTTAGGAAACTGGTAAAGAGATGCATTCAGAAAGAACCCAGCAGAAGAGAGAACATCTCTGAGGTTCGTGTAACAGCCTAAATTCAGTGTTCAGCATTTCTCCTAGGCTGAATCTGAATTCTCCATCTAAATCCATGCTTTATTCAAGACAGTGGGAGAGAGGTGCAGCAAGTGATTGTGATCTGTCACAATATCTCAATCACCCACCACAAAACCACCGAAATAATTTGGTTTATAAGAAACTCAGAAAATGGAGGCAAAGGGTTTGAATGAAAACAGGCTTTACATGTTACTTGGTTTAGAATTATCTTCTTTTTTTTTTTTTTTCTTCAGCTGATGTGAAAAAGGGGGTTGGCTACGTTCAATGGGCTAAAAGAAAATTATCTGAATATTTTTGGAAACCAGCTGAAAAAGCATTCTTGCTTAATAGAGATGTAGAGGACAAGTCTTTCTGGTTTTTCATACTTAGTTTTGGAGTCCTAGTTCCTTATACTAAGAAAAAAAAATGGCCACTAAGTTTGAAGTCTTAGACTTTGAAATCTCCCGGTTGTCATTAAAGAGTGTCAACATATGAATGTTTGTTTAAATTTTAATATTAACAAATGAAAAATAGAAAATATTTGAAATCAGCATCTTGGTAACTTGCAATGGCAACATAAAAGAGAAAAATTGGAAAAAAAAAGATGTAGAATGTAATTTTGTATTTGTTTTAATTGTACTTTTTTTTTAGTTGTTAATTTTTTTGGAATAAATAGGGTTTTATAATATGCACATATGTTTCTAAAAAAAAAAAACCCCTGTGTTTTCTTTCTGCAGCAATATATTGGACTGTTGCTTCAGTATGTTTTGTAAGCTACTTAAGAGGAGTTTAGAAAGGAGATACAGAAATCAATTTTTTTTTCCGCCATCTTATTTAGGTTGATATAAAATGAAGTGCATTGGCCTCAAATAAAGCTTTCTAAGCTGTTTGGAAATAAATTCTTTAGCTAGAAATTTCTTTTAATGTTCTATGCTCAAAGCTGATTCAATTTTTGTGATCCCAGATTATAGCTAAATATCTCCATGTAAAAGTGCTGAAATAATTCATTGAGAAAAACATGAGTTTTCAGTCAGAACAAATATTGCTGTACTTTGCTAAAGAAATTGTTTGATAAACTGAACAAACTGAGCTGTGTTTTTTGCTAGGTCCAGAGACATCATTTGATATGATTTGGGGAAAGAATCTTTTTTGTACACTGATTTGATATAATTTTCATCCCCATAGTTGAGCAAATTTTGAAATTATCTTAAACTACTATATACTTCTTTATGAAAAGAGAAAAGTATTTTCACACTATGGCAAATTGATGTTGTTTATTTTGGAGCTGCTTTTGAAACCTCAATTCATATTGAGCACTAGTTACCCAGTGGGACCACTTAATTAAGGACTACCTGTCTCAGAGCTCCAAAAGTGAGACTTGTATCATAATTCAAATAGAAATTGAGCAGTTAACTAAGGTCTTAAAGATACTTGAAAATAGAAACTGTAGGAAACTTATGTTTGTGTTCTTTATTCATAAAAGCCTTTGCCACTTTAGCTGAAGCAAAGAATTAAAGTGGGTTTTCACAAGATAATGCTGATCAGACATTTGCGCATGTGTTAGGTACATGATTTTGTACCTAACTATATATTTTAATATAATATATATATTAATTTATATCTATTTAATTTATATATTTATTTTAATATGCCTAATTTAGTAATTTGATTCATTTTANTTTATTTAATTTCTATATTTAATGTCTGTATTAATTTTAATTTTTCTATTTTATTTAGATATTTTATGTCTTTAATGTGCTAATTAATTTTATATATTTAATATCTTTTAATATTTAAAAATATTTTAATGTATTTTGTTAAATAGGCATAATCTTCAATGTTCTTAAGTGTTTTCTTTACTCTCTTCACATTTGACTCTTGCACCACAAACACTCTATGCTGTTCCATTCATCACCCTTCATTATTACAAGCAAAAGTCACTAGGGATGTGCACATCTGTGAATTTAAATGACATGGCCCTTGAAGGTGGAGTTTTGTTTGTGTAATTCCAGTATTTATCACTAATTTTGGTGGCCTCAGGAATACAGATGCACCAATGAAAACAAATAATTGTGATGACTGAGATGGTTATTTAAATGCCATAAAAGATCTTCCTATTCATATAATACTTACTCTGCTTCCTGCAAACTTTACTGAATTTCCTCTACAAGTAAAGGAATAATTACTTTGACCAGCAGAGAGCAGCAATGATATACTCTATAAAGACTTGAGCTGGCCCTTGCAAAATCCTGTTACTGGCATGAGGGATAGGTAATACTGTGTATGATTTTTCATGATCAGGTATTTATGGGAAAACATATATTGAAATTAAAGCAACAATAGGCAAAATACGCCCCCATTTAACTCAATCCTTTTATAGAACCTTTTAGTTTAAAATACTTTAATTTCTTGTCTGTTTGAAAGTTACAAATATTTATTACTTGAACTGTGTGTATGTCACCCTAGTTCTTCGTAGGTGTTTGTTTTCACATTGATCTGAAAATTTGCTCTGGAGTTTCATTGGTTGTGTTGGGCATTGTCTATATTTTAATCCTACAGTAAAATTTCAGCCCCATAAATGTCAACAGGAGTTTCTTCCCGCTGGCTTACATGAAGGGTTTCACCATTCCTGTGACATATATATTAATAATTCGTTATTAAGGGATTAATAAAGCAGGGTGAAAAATTCTGTGGATTTAGGTTTTCTTTTGCTGTGTGTTCACAAACATACTTGTGCAATTTTACAGGCACTGCATAGGAAGGATGAGAACCTCTTTTTCCTGGGCTAGAGTATTTTAACAATGCTGTTAGAGATTTATATTCCCTGTTCTGACTCCGTGGCTTTTCCATGTTTGATTGTGTAGTAGTACTCTAGAATAGATTAAAACAACCCTTTTTCCCCAAACTTTTTTGTTTTACCCTGAAAATAAAAAATAAAAAAAAAGAAAATAGAAAAAAGAAGAAGTGCAACTTTCCATGTCCTAGTGGGACTACTTTGCAAAGTAGGGAAGAGCCCTACTGCCCACTGTGCTTTCACTTTTGGTAAGAAAGTGGGATTTCTGTTGTTTGACCCAGTGCTGTCTATATGCTGTGCATATATTCACATTTTAGATCAAATCAGGACAGTGTTTCAGGACTGAATCTTCTATTTCTGCTACTACATGGAGCAGTCTTACTTTCCCAGCAGAGTTGCTTTCAGAGAGTATATAACTAAAATACCTGTTCCTGGCACTAATGAATATTCAGTTCTGGGAAATGCTGCATTGTAGTTCAGGGTAAAAATCCTGTCAAACACAGGAATTAATTTTTACCTGGGAAGAGCATCCCCTTGGCACCAGGTGTTCTGCCATCCAGATCCACCTGCGCTGTGCCAAAAGAAAGAAATGCTGTGTGAATTTAGGTTACACTGGGCTTGGGCAATGCTGGAGAGCTGTAATACAATGTGAATTGCACTAGCTCTCCCCTCTTTTGAAGGTTAACTTGCATGAAGCTCCCTTTGCTTCAGTGTTTCTATTGCAAAATAGGAGTAATTGTGTCACAGAGATTTTATAAAGGTAAATTTGGTGATGTTTATGAAGCACTGAGGTTCTATCATGATGAACTCTACACAAACTAATGAGGAAAACATTACTCTCCTCCTTCAGAGCAGGTCTTGAATAGCGTGCAACAAATTAGTTGTGAGACCATAGACTGGATAAATACGGAGAAAGAAAATATTATATAGCTCTTCATTTAATGAGTACCATCCTTTCTGTAAATGTAATGAAAAAGGTCTTGAAGGAAAATAATGGGATCTTGTAATTAAAGATTGTATCAGCACTCATATGCCCAAAGCACCTGGCTTAGAGTTCTACGGGAGATTTGATTCTGACATTTCATCACATGAATGCATGATACTGGAACCTACGTATTATTCCTCAAACTTATTATTTTACTGAAATGTATTTAAATTAGGGGTGGAAGAGGTTTAATTTTGATTAAATTATAATTCTTGTCATTTATTTATTTCTATTTAATTATTTGGAATATTATTTTAAAATTATAAGAACAATTTCATGAATCAGCTGTCCATTCATCTTAACATATTATTAAAGATAGGATATTCCTAGCTCTCATTGTCATAACTATTGTCACAGCAGAATTTGTATTGCATCAATAATGGATTCTTGCTTTGATAGGCAGAACACACTGATAGAATGAGCTACAGTCCCACACAGCGGGAGATCACCGCCTTTACATGTAGCAAGAGCAGACCATAGATAAGGAAACATTAAAAATGGAGGCTGAAAAAAAAAAATTAGGTATGTAGAAATGTCGTGTTCGTTCTGACAATGGATTTCCTTTAATTTAAGTAATTGTATTTTTAGGCGGAGTTCTGTGCAGAAAGACTTACCTATATAGAATTCAATGAAGAAAAAAAAGAGGAACAAGGATGTTAAATATTGGATAAGGGGAGAAGAGTATGGTGGGCCGCCACAGAATGAATGAGGGAACAGGAGCAGATTGTCCTAACCACAAAGAGGGTCAACAGGGAAAAGGTTGTTCTTCAGCATCATTTGTAAATTTAACTTTCTGTATGGTTTTGAAATTACGTTCCTGACTCTTCAAGCTCTGATTAATATTTTATTTCAAAATCATTAATACAGAGTGTAAAAATAAAGTTCTCTTAAAAGTGAAGAGTAAGTTAAAATGCCTGCATTTGCTACAGTGTGCCACTAGTGCAAGATTCTACAGGCAAATTTTTGTGCACACCCCCAGTGTGATATGAGTAAAAATACAGATCAGGGAATGGTTAAACATGAAACAACGTTTTTATACCTTATTTCTCAATTTCCATATTCTTCAGGCATTTTTTAAATGATTAGGGCTGTTGTCTGTCTGATTTCTGTTTCTGCCCTGCCAGGACATCAGAGCACTGGGGTTGACTTGTCCAAAGTCTGCCTTGGACAGGCTCTGTGTGCAGATGTTGCTACCCTTTACATCCCCCACCTGTTTGCTGCCTTGTGGAGACCTCACTAGTGCAGGCTTCAAGCAGCCTTGAAAATCGCCCCTACCTTTCAGACAGAACAATTTTGTTGATTATTTTTGTTGATTATTATTTTGACCAAATGAGGCTGTTGAGGTAATAAGGAGAAAGAAGCCAGAGGTTGTAAGCAGAGATTGCCGCAGCACATTATGTGGTTTTCTCAGCATGAATGAAATAATAACCAGTATAGCACCTAAAATGAACTTTCTCCACACCCAGTGTCAAGGCCCTGACTGCCCTGGACCCCCAAGTCTATTACTTGTTTCTTTGCTTTTTCACCTGGCTGGACACCTCTGAGGTTCACCCACAACTGGAAATGACAGCCTGCAGTGAGGTGTTATTTGCCTGCTCCCTGTGCAGACACTCTGAAGCAATTGAAACATCTCACAGATTTCTCTAATCGGATTTTCATACCTTTTTCTTTTGCCTGGTCTGAATATGTATTTCAGCTTGATTTAAAAAATATGTCGTGTCTAAATCTAGGTTCTGATAAATGAAGTCTTTGAAAACTGTTCTGCAAGTCAGAAATTCTGTTATTTTGGGTCAAGGATCAACATGATATTGTTGATCCTTGACATATTTTTGAAATACATTAGTGGTTTGTTTGCATCTGTTTTATTCAAAGTGACTTCACATCAGAATCTCCATTGTCCATGTGTTTACATGGGCAGTGCTTTACAGAGATTTTCTAATGCTAGTTAATACTTTTTTTCAAACGTATTAATAGAAAGAGAACTATGAAGATAGCCTTGATAATACTATGCACATTGCTTATTATAATGCATATCTTTATAAATTTTAATGGATGCAATTATGTTAGCTGTAATTAATGGTGGATTGTGTGCTTCTTATTAGTTGTATATTTTTTTTTAAATATAGCTATAATATTGTAAGTAAACAGTTTGAATTTTTTTTTGCTCTCCATTGGGTTCCCCACAAATACTGCTCTTCTTAGATTACATTTCACATATATCTGATGAGAAATATATTAAAATAATACTATAATTATTTCCCTTTTTAATAGCTTATAACTTACTCTTTCTAATGCTCATACTTTTTCTTAATCTGCCTTCGCAAAGTGATTTTGCCATTTGTTTTTATTTAATGTATTAGTTCCTCCTTGCAGCTCTTCATAATGCAAAAGAATAAGCAAACCACCATGATTTACTTTAATCTTTAGCCTATTAAATTTTTCACTTGAAGGTCAAATTTAAGCAGAAGCAAATTTTCGTTTCTTTAATAAACTTTAATTCTACAAATAAAATGTGATTGAAATGAAATTGTAGTAGGATTTCGTTTTAGAATTTCTTTCTTCTTCATCTGGTAAATATTGGTTGAAGGGAGGATAACGAGAATTTGAAGTTACTTCTTCCCCAGAGTGCAGGCATCGTATTCATATGGCTTTGTTAGACTATTACAAGAAGATACTTGGTGAAATAGTAAAACTAAAGCTACAAAGAGATGGTAGCAGGAAAATAAAGTCAGTGAATGGTAATAGCAGTATGGGGAAGCTTTTAGTATAAAGGACTATGTGAAGAAACCTGTAATTAAATTTCAGAAAGGGAAACTTTCCCAGATTTACAATTTTTAATCAAGAATTCATTCCTTTCTAGGAAAACTGAATGGGATTTTTAAGTTTAATAAAAAAGGATTGAATATGGAGTATTATGTGTTAAGAAAACCCAAAAGAATTATAAGCAGTGGTTCTAATGAGAAAACTGTGGGGAAAAAACCAACCCTACCAATAATGCTTTTCAAAGCAAATTCTGTATTATGGGTAGGGTATGGGAAGAAAGAATACAGAAAAGTTCAGAGAAGGCTTTGAAAAGCTTTTAAACATCTTGGGCCTATCTATTTATTTCTTCAAGTCATACATATCAGTGGGAATCCATTAGATCAATATAAAATATTTCTGGAACAAAAATGCGAAAAGCAATTTTAATGAAATTTAAGAATCTCAGTGTTACCAGAAACTTCCATGCAATGAAAGAAAGAAAAGACTTTTCCCCTTTGCTACTCCTACAATCTAATCACTTATTTTATTGGTGATAATTTAGAGCAAAAAAATTGTAAGTGGTGCTCTGAAAAAATCTTGTCCTTTCTGCTATGTGAAGCAGACAATGCTGAGAGTTCACAAATGTGTCAGAGGATGATTGGGAGCACCTGCTTCCTAATTCATTCGGGTTTTGTCTGGGCTGGAGCTCCCAGGTTTGCTCTGTGTGTTCAGGTCCGTGGTTCTGCAGGGTCCAGGCTGGCTCCAGCCAGGCACGATGCTGCACAGGAGCAGGAATGGTCCTTCAGTGTCCGAGGTGAGTGAAATTGGTGGATTTGTCAATCTGTGGCTGGACCAGAGGTTGTTTGAGTGGCATCAAAAGTTGTCATGTTTTTGGAAAATGGGTAAAATAGGCTTGAATTTTTGCTGCAGAGGAAAAGATGAGACTCTACATCTCTCATATCTCATTCCTTACTAATATGTATTAGTATGGACTAATATGTATTAGTATGGACTAAGTCTTCTGTGGGAAATAAAAGAAATAATCTCTTTATTACCTTCTAATAGAGCTTTTTCTATACTTATGGTTCAGATTTTTAGGTTGCAATCATCTGTATGGCATCTTGCTAGTGCCTTGAGCCCTGAGGAATGGTAGGATTGAAAATATTTTTCTCTTCAGTGCTTAGTGTTGGACTGTTCAGCTAAACTTTGACTGAGCTTAGTGAACCTCTCTAAATGTTCAGTGTGATTCTCTGACTTTATGTGAGTTGTCTTCGTGGATACAAAAGCAAATCAGATTTAAAAACCTTCTCATGATCTCAAAATGGAGGCTTCTGAATGCAAAAGAAATGTGGGTTTCAGTACTCTGGCTTTAAAAGAAATATTCTCAGAAGTTTAATATAGGGTTAAATTAATTTGAGTTGGGTTAAATTAATTTGAGCTATTGTGGCAGAGAAACCATTTGGGGAGAAGGAAGTGAAGCTAGCAATTCAGAAGCAAGGCTGTAGGTTGTGATGATGGTGGAGCTGTGGGAGGGAGGAAGAATAACTCATGGTGCTGCAGCTGTGTATGTGTCAACTAGAAATACTCCAAGCATTTACATCTTTACCTGATTTTTGCTAGTTTTTCTACTTGTTTCTAGTTCTGAAGGTGAAATCTTAAATCTCTTTAATGGCATGTGCAAGCTTATACATGCTGCTTCAACATGTTAAAATATCAGAAAAATTATTTACATGCACAGGCTGCTCTAATTAAATTTAAATCTTAAAAAGAGTTTAATTAGAGTAGTGCAAATGTTCTGCAGACAATATCTATTTAAATGGTTTATATTGTTTTGGTTAGTATATAAACTTCAGCTATAAACGGATTATATCTTCTTAAGTTGTTGATTTCAGCTAAGATCTTAACTAGGAGTGTGTATCCTCTTATTATATTGTAATTGCCAAGTAAAAAGCACACTTAGATTAAGTAACATTGTTCTAGAAGCATTTTAAATACACTTCATTACATTATCAGCTCCATAAGTGTTATATGTGACTAGTCAGCTGGGTGAAGTCCTTATATACAGGGTAATAAGAATTTCTCATATGCTAACCTTGACACATTTTATGCTAAAATTGTTTCAATCTTGTACACAAAACTGGATTTACACAATGAACAAGTTCTCAAATATCTTGTGCCTTGTGTGTAATGAAGGGTTAAAATTTCTTTTGCTAGAAGAGTTATCAGATCAAAGGGCTAGAATAAAGTATATCTATTTCCCCCGATCTTGGCAAGAAGGTGTGCAAGGTTGGCTGTCAAGAGTGTAGCAAAGACTTGGCAGTGGTTCTGAGATGGACACCATCTAACAGAAAGAAGCAGCTTCAGAATTTTTGATTTTGGCTGTTTAATTATGCATGAAAAGCTAGGGGCTTTTTCCCCCTTGTAAGAAAGTACGGTTTGTGAAGAACAAAGAAAAGACTTCTAGCTCAGATTTAAAGGAAAAAAGCAGATGATTTGTGATGAGAACATCAGGGATGTTGCTGTGCTTGACCAGTGCAGAGTTTTTGAATCCCATAAAAATATCTTGCCTAGGGGGAAGGTGCATCTAGCGTCTGAAACCTCCAAGATGTGCAACATTCGTAGCAAAAAGAAGCAAGAATGATAACATGTTAAGGAATATGTTAATCATGTAGGATCTGACAACTTAGTCTGAGGTATTAATTTGTACTAGTTCATTGTCTATTGTCTAACTTGTCTATCAAGTTTCACTCTTCTGTGATGAAGAAAAGCCTAAAACATGCTTATTTTCCTATTTAGAAAAATCACTCCAAGAGTAAACCTTCTTTTTTAAAGAATTCTTCAACATTTTGGATACACAGATACATTTCATCCCAAAAAATTAGTCTGATCCCTTAAAAGGATGACCAGTATTCTCACATTCAACCTCAAATGGAAACATTGCAGCTTATTTGCCATTCTTCTTAGTCCTTTAACTGTGCTGTTTCATGCCCTTGTGGGGGTTTTTGTTGTTGTGTTCCCAGAACTATTTGCTAAGGCTTTGAACCACCTTAAAAAAATATTAAATTAGTTTAAAATTAGTACAGCATCAGTAGTTTAACATTCTCACCATGTGTGTCAGTGCTGGGTGTTGTGGCCGTGTAATCATGGGCTCAGTTGTGCAATTCTTGTTGTCCTTCACAAAAATCCCTTACTACTCAGTGAAGTAAATATTGAGCAAAATCACAACTTAATGTTAATTTTGTAACTCTGTAGTGCCCTTAAGAAAAATCAGACAGCAGTTCTGCTCCATGAGGCATAGGAATGTACAGCTGCTATCGCCGAAGCTGTAAGGCCATGTACTACCTACCTGTAGATATTTGTGAGAGCAATGGTGCCCTTTCCTCTGGGCTCTCTGTCTACCCCTGACTGAACTGGTATCAGAGCTACGGCTGTGTCTTTCTTCTGAATAAATCCCCTAAATCTTCTTGGATAGCTACAGACAGCTAAGAGTAATCTTTCTCTCAAATTTTACTTTTTTTGGTAAAATACACACACGTGCACTATTCATGAAAAATTTCCTACAGAAGCAATATAGTGTTTTAAAATTTGAGAATGCAGAAATACAAGAAGTGTAAAAATAATCAGTTGTTGTGGTTGCAGAGATGTTAAAATTTCTTTGTTTTTATTTTACCTTTCAATGAAGAATTGTAAACTGGTTTGGGATGCAACAAATTATGTCCTACAAAGACTTTAGGGAGCTGAAAGCTGGAGAGAGACTTTTTTCAATGGTGTGTAGTGACAGAACAAGGGATAGTGGCTGAAAGAGAGTAGATTTAGATTAGGTACGTGGAAGAAATTCTTCACTATGAGGATGGTGAGGCACTGGGACAGGCAGCCCAGGGGAGCTGTAGCTAGAAGCGTTCAAGGCCAGGCTGGATGGGGCTTAGAGCAATCTGGTCTAGCAAAAGGTGTCTATGGCAAGGGAAATTGAAATAGGTGATTTTTAAGGTCCCTTCCAACCCAAGGTGATTCTGTAGAGTCTATGCAAAGTCTATGACAAGATGCAAACTTTCATTAGGCTTGGGAATCTGTTGCTGTGACAGTTTTTCCCCCCACTATTTAACCTAGTGACTTTTCCTGCATAAATTCATCATTCCCAAGTGCAAAGCTTGCGGCTATGATGGAAGGACTGACTTGTTTCATGACTCCTTGTTTTCTTCCAGGGTGAAAATCGTGTTTATCTCTGTAGACAACAGGCTGCTGTTTATCATCTTTTATTTAAACTTGTTCCTTCATTTTTAAGTTGGAGCTCTTAGCTGAAACTTGTTTTCAAGATGATCATAGAACATACCATGAAAAAATACATGTAAAGCTTTGTGGATTTTTTCATCAGTCAAATTTAACTTGAAATCTGTTTGGCCATTGAAATTGAAAAGAGGAGGATAACAGTCCCTGTGAAGAGTGGCATTGTAAATAATGAATAAAAATGGCTATGACTTATTTATGCTCTTTTGAAGAAAACAAAGATGTATTGGAAATTGAAATATGTTGCAATATATTTCTCTACAATATACTGGACACAAAGTGAGACACATGAGACCAGAAGAATCTAATTTTTTTTTTTATAATACTTATCTAGAAATGCAGGTTTTTAATGTAGATAACAATATATATTTCATACTTTTCGTAAAGAATGTTTTTCTTTATGAAGAGGTGATTTCCCCACCGCTCCTTAATTCTTGCAACTTTCATGAAGTAACTCTAGAGTGTTATGACACTTTAGGTTTAGAGCATCAGAAGTCTGTGGCTGGAGTCAGTGTCAAGAAAAGCAGAGAGGATTATTGTTTAGTTTCAAGGCTGGTGGACAAGCACTTGTGCAGAGGAGTATCATAAATAACACCTATTTTTCAGAACCTTGCTTGCTCGCAGTTCAACACTTTCCCAGGCTTATGTGTTTTCCATATCCTGGATTAATCGAATAGCTCACAGTAAGAGGGTTCCCGCTACCTAAACCAAGTTTCCTTTACTGAAAGGTAAACCAGTTTTTTCTCATAGTGCCTTAGATGCAGAAACATTGCATTCTGTTCCCACATACCTTCACTCTTTTCATCTCCCTAAGCCCAATCCTTCCTCACAAATCACATTTTCTAAGCTTGCTAATTTTCTTGTCATACTCTTAGCGTGGCCTAATTTTATCTCTGTCTTTGTTTGACTAAAACTTGTCAGAGTAATCCAGTGGGGGATTCTCCCACAGCTCATCACATTTGACAGAGCAGGGTCAGTTTGTGCAATGAATAGTTCAATCTGCTTATTGGAACCTTCTCTGGAGTACTGCTGCTTGGCCTTTTATTTCTTTGTCTATTTTTCCTTAAATGTGTATGCTTTTGAAGGATTTTTGACATTTTGCCCTTTAAACGTTCAGTATAAAACTTTCTTGGAGAAGATCTTTTGGATGGTGAAACAGTAGGGATTCAGAAGTGGCAGATTTTAAAGAATAATTTTGTTTCCACAAATATGAAATCTTCTAAGATACTACTAAATGTTTCATTTTGTGTATTTATATAAAAAGAGATTAGAAAAGAGAATAAACATTACATTGACAATACTGAAAATATTATGAGGGAAAAATCATCCTAAATAAGAGTAATAAATCCACAAGATTAATAAAGTAATGGTTAGTTTTATTTTCATTTATTATGATAGTCATTCTTTTACATGTATTTGCAAGCATTTCAAGTAAGAATATGTTTCAACATAGCATACTTTTATTTATAGGATCTATTGCACTTGTTTTTAGGGCACTATTCAGTTATTCTCAATGCCTACTGATTCATTTCAATGCCCCTGCCAAAACTCCTCTCTTTGTCAGTCATGTGCTTATATGAGTCCTCCAATCTGAACTCAGTTCTACTGAGACTTCTGTTGAAACCTGTCTAAAATACATCCCCTAGACTCTTCAATGGAGTCTTTTTAAATGTATTTTCAAAAATGTATGATTTTTTAAAACAATCAACTTTGTCTTATTCTGGCAGAGATGAGACTCATGTCTATTTTAGCAAGGCCTGTTGCAATAGCACAAAAAAGTGATTTTTCTTTTTCTCCTCCTTCCCACCCCCTTTGTGTTGATGGTTAAATAAGTTTACCATGCAATCAGGCGAGTACCATAGCTAATAACAGAGAGCAGATAGGGTCACACAGGGAGAAGAGGGGGAGGAATGGCAATAGCCTTTTTGCAGCAGTGAACCACTTAATCAGCTCTTTTGAAGGGCAGAGACTCTAATTAGTATCCTGAATTTACGTATCAAATTTGTCATGACAACTAAGCTAGGCAATCTTGATACTATCCTATAGATCACAAGTGTATTTTCACTCTATTTTATTTTTGACTTGTTATATCTATTCTTGAGTAGAAGGACTGGGGCTTTTGTATTTTAAAAATTGCTTAACCATTCAGAATACTTTTTCGAAAGACAATACTAAGGGAGAAGATCAGATTAGAAAGGTGAAATCATAAACCAAGTAAAAGCTGGCTGTTTTCCCACTCTTCTGCTCTGTATGAAATTTGGAGCTGGTAAAGAGATCATCTAAAAATATGAAAATTTGATGAGAAGCTTAAGTTGAAAAGGTCAGACTGAGGTTACAGATATGATCTGACAACAAGTGTAATATGTCTTTCCCATAAGGGGATCCTAGTTTTCTCAGTTACCTAAATATATATTTTCTGCGTCTTGAAATTGAGCTTGCAAGTATCTTCAACCTTTACGACCCTGTTGTGAACACATAATGAGTAGAAAACAATAATTTAATATATCTTTCAGTCCTGGTTTTGGCTATCCTTTGATCTAGGAGTATAGGGGGTATTATAGGAGTTAATGTCAAAGATTCCTGTCACTTTGAATCCTGTCTCTGTGAGTGGTCTTGGCAGTGTTTAAGGTGTAAAAGAACATAAAAATCATCTTGCTGGCATGCCGGCGGTGAGGGAAAGCACACGCAACCCAGTATGAGTTACAGACATGCTTCTGCATTTATTCAGATCGCTACAGGTTATATAGTGTTACAATTAATTATGCAGAAAGTTACAAGATTATTGGTTAAGTGTCAGAAGGCTGTATTTTTCAGTTCTTTCCCATGCAGAGCCTCGCTGCTCGTGGACACCTGTTCCACACAGAGCTCCTGCTATCTTATCTCCTCCACTCCTTACATTCCTGTGTGTTCCTCCTTCGTCTCTTTCCCACTGGAATCTGAAGATGGTACTTTTCCAGGCGATGTTATTTTCCCAGTGCCTGTGCTAGGCCCTCGGCCTGAGCCAGGCCTGAGCCAGACACTCTCATAGCTTTTACACTTTACTTTGCTCGCACAAAGCCTTCAACGATCCACTGCCTTGCATTTTCCAACACTGGCACTTTCATATCATTTGGTACTGGAATACTGGATACCTTGGGAAATTCTAAAGTCAGAAAATGCAACCTCTGCATTTAATATGTGTGGAGGGTTGTTTTTTTTCCTTTTCATCTCAACTCTGTTTTGTAACTTCTTAATCTGTACGGCTGTTTTTTGACAAGGAGTTCCACAACGTAACTGCATCATGCGTGAAGAAATGTTACTTTCTGTGGTTTTTTGGAACTTTTTTGCCAGTTTATCCAGGTTTTTCTGGTTTTGCAGGCTTCAGTGCTCCTCATGTGTACTGAAAATGAGTTGTTTATATCTGAAATGTATATAGAAGATTTTTAAATTAAAATTGGAGGTGTTTCACTTGTCAAAGCTCCATGTAAAACTTGTTGGCACTGTGTTTTTCCTGTTTTGATGTTGTTAATTTTTATATTAAAAAAAAACTAAATGTGAGTGCTAGTGAATCTTAAGTTCAACTTGTTCAGCAGAAAGTCCTGTGCTTCAAACTTGTGCTAATCAGTGCTTTTTAACCAAGCATTCCATCTATAACCTCCACGAGTATAAGTCCAGTCTCACTTTCTCTTGAATACTGTAAATGTTTCATGGCTCTGACAGGTATTGTAATCACCATATGAAATCTAAGATTTAGGCATATATTACTCCTTTGAAGGATGCATGATGTTAACATTGGAAAACTAAGCTTGCTCACCAGGGGGTTACAAACTCCCAAAGATACTCTGCCTTTAAAATTGTGCTTAGAAGCCTTTGTTCTGACACGGTTTTTAAAAAACTTTTTAACAAACCAGCAAGATTTTAAGAAAAAGACAGCAGCCTTTAGAGTTTCCAAATTTTTACATAGCTTAGATGCTTTTTAGATCAGAAAGAATTTAATTTATTTCACAGTCTGAGAAAATATCTAGAATGGTTTTTGTTTGCTTTCTTACAAAGTCAGAAGCATTACAGACTGGAAGCTCACAATAGCTAAAACAACTGTATGCACTGCAACTCTTTGGAAATTGCACTAAAAGAGTTTGGGGACTGATTTCCTATGTATTTCTTATTTTACTGAATATTCTAACTTCTGCTTTGAGGATACTCTGCAGAACATCTTCTGAGTTGCCCTTTGGGAAGGAAGACTCATCTTTTGTGTCGTGACTGCATAATGTTTGAGTAACTGGCTGGCAAGTCACACATGACCTCTACTGTATTAATCTGCTTGTATAATCCTTTCACTGTTTCCTTTTGTTTTCTACAATTTTTTTTTTTTTAAATCTGCGTACATTTCCCACCATGACTGAATTTCACAGGGTTATCCACAGCAAAGTTAGAGGTAGGTGAGTTTGGCCCACAGAGCTGTGCTGGGAAAAGTCATTACCATGGAATCTGTTATGCTGGAAAAATTGTTTTTGTGCTGCTTTGCTTGAGAAGTGAACTGTGGCTGGCGGTGTTTGCTGTAGCAGAGCAGCTGCCCTGCCGTGGCTGCGTTAGCAGCTCTGTGTCAGTGCTGTGCTCATCCAGCTGCCGGAGCAAAACCCTTCTGCTTGGTCAAGTGTAATGTCTAAAGTGCAAGCTCTTTGGACCAGGAATCCTGCCCACCTTTCTCATCTAAATATAAATGTTTGGTTTTTTTTCCCCTGACAATCCCTGTAAGGTTTTGGGTTACCTGCTGCTGCCACTAATGTTCACGAGACCAAGGAAGTGCTGTTGCAAAAGCTGAGGATGAGAAACAGAGGAAATAGCATCTTACATGTGCTTAGTAAAATATTGCTTTAGCCAGCAATGAAGAAATCACGACCCCAGTGAAAACTGGATTTTTACCCAAAATAATGCATTTTATTTTGCAAAATACTTACATGTTGATAAGGTCCTATGGTTATTTCTACAGATTATTATTTTTAATTAATTCTGTGCAATAGCAAGGCATTGCATACATACATAACCCATAAAATAGTCACTCCATACATTTATTGCAACATTCAGGAAATATTGAGAAGAAATAAATAATGATGCTACCTGGTTAACCTATGAGGTTACTTCAAGCTCCTGTAACTCACATGATCAGGACAGGGGTCTGTCGGGGGTATCAGCTTCATTTGATAGCTTTGATGTTGCAACCAACTATGGAAATACAGGTACATAATTTATGTTAGAGCTTGAATATCTTCCAGAAACCTCACAGCTGACACTTGAAAGTCATTAATCATCATAAAGGTTAAAGGAAGATCACTGAAATCTGACGTGTTGTACTCCAAGAGTAGTTTGCTTGTCACCCCAGCTGAGTCCCTTGTGTGTCTGTAGTGTTGCAGTGTACAAGGGGCAGCAAGAGAATATTCATTCCTGAGCAGAAGTGAGAGGAGAAAGTTCAGAAGTGCTGAGCTGGAATAACTATTTTGGGTGCTTCAAGACCGGCTTAATTGATTGCACTGCTTGCTCTGGGAAACCTCACTTGAGCAAAAGGAATAGAAAGGCAGTTTGTGTCCTTTAGGTCAGGATTATTGTTTTGGCTAAAATACTGTCTGGGATTTTAGATTAAAGGAAAACAATGCTTCAGTTTTTTAATCCTGAATTAATGTTATGTAATCTGTTATTTTCTTGACCCTGAGATTGATTTATAATGTGTTGATTTGAGATGTAATTAAATATTTTTTTAATACATTGATTTCTCAAGTAATTCTTCTATTGTGACCTTAATTATTCAATTTTGGTTAGTTAATATGAATTTTACAGAAGCTTTTTAATGTTATGTGATCGACTATTAATTTTCAGAATATCTTTGAAGACAAAACTGTTAATTGCAAGATAAGTCACTAACTTCAAAAATTTAAAACAATAAATTCAATAAAATTCTTATGGGCCACAGAGGTTTCATGCCTAGAGATTTTAACAAGGGAAAACAACCCAACCCAAACCTCACTTTAGCCTTTTTTCACTTCTAAATAGGACATTTTAACTTCACCAATATTAAGGATATAATAACATCCGATATACTACCAATCATGTGTTCTGCAGTGTTATATGTAACAAATTTGGAATTGTTAACTAATTCTTCTCAATTATTTAAATAGTTGATACACATTAGATTAATCTGAAATATTAAAGACTCCCTAAGGCTGGGATTTTATTTTAATTGCCTCTTTTTGTCCTCATACCACTGTTTTATTGACTTATTTGAAATATTCAAGAGATTAGCAGGGCATAAGTTTTTACGTCGCAGAAATATCCTGGTTTGACCTTATTCAGAGATTATTATGTCTTCCTGCTACACAGCTCTGTCCATAAAATTCCCCTTGCAAGCTTTGCATGCCTTGTCTTCAGATTTACTGAATCTACTACCGTAAGAACTCCTCAAGGTAAAAGATTTCTCCTTGTCTTAATCTTGTTAACCCTATGGCTGCTTTTTTTTCCAGATAGAAACCTAATCTTTCTAAAAAAGTTTGATTGTGTAGCTGTAACACCTTCTACTCTGCCGTGAATTTCCCATACTGCAGTTTCTATAAAATTTTAATATTTTCTCCCCAATGATAAGCTCACTTAACTAATGAAAACATACATATGAATATCTTATGAGTTACCGTCAAGCTCGTGTAATATTGATAGTCTGAGCTTTTTGGAATAATACAACAAGAATAAACCCTTAGAAATAATTTATTTTACAAGTATTTATTCAAAAACTGTCTGAATCATTGTTTAGAACAATAATGGCAGAAGGAAGAACTCAACTTGTTTATTGCAATCCATTGTTCCTACTGTTGCAGCTTTTACCGTTTGATGTGCTTACTTATTGGAATTTGCTCCGGAGAGGAAAGCATCATCCTCCAGCCTGTTAGGCTTTCTCCTTTGCCATCCATTCCGAGTCATGCATTCTCATGTACTGTGCCAGGATGAACATCTTTATCATTCTCTATAGACTGTGTGCATATATGGTGACAATACTTGTGCAGCCTGACAATGTAGAGCCTTCAGACACATTTTAGCATGGAAGCTGAAAAATGCAGTGAACAACAGAACAGAGGAAATGTGAAGTATACTTCAACTTTAAATAATGAATTTTTTTCTCATTCTTTCATTTTCCATGTGAAGCCATAATGTGTGTTAAAAATAGATCTGATTCTCATACCTCATGTTTCCCAGTTTTGACATACCATATGAAATCCTGTGAAGAAAACACACTTTTTTTCTTTTTCTTGTTCCACACAAGTAGAAGTGTGTAATCAAATCAGATTTTTTTCATGCTCTTGTCTTGTTTGACTATAAAATGAGGGAAAAGGGAAGGAATAAAAAAGCATAAGAATAAAAAAACCCAACTGAATATGACTAGCCAGACTAGGTAAAAATACAAACATAAAATCAGGTTTGAGAACAAAGCTAAAATTCTATATTTATTCTGTTTTTTTGTATGCTGTCTCACTCTTTTTATCTCTTTGATATATTTCTTCTCCTCTCATTTATGTTTTTCTTTCAATGCTGCCCTTACAATGCCCTGTTCTACTCTTCATTTTCTTACTGTAATGCATCCCATTTTTGAATGCTTAATTTGCTTATTACTCTTCTCTGTGATTAACAGCTAAAATATTTTTTCCCTTTGTCTTCCTTTAAACTTCCCAGTGGCCATTTTCTTGGTCTCTTCTTTCAGTGATCTAACTGAAGTTCACTTACAGGACTGTTTTCTTTCTCCAGGATAAAGTTTCAATTTGTGCCTTCTGTGTGCCATCACATACTGAAAAATCAGACTAGCCTGAACAGTACTTATCAGTTGGAGGAGCAGTAGATATTGCAAAGTGATGTTTGTCTACTAATTATTGTTATGCAGTCATTTCTATATCGTCTTAAAGTTTTAGTTTCTTATCATATGAAGAGTGAAAAAAAATACTAGCTTTATCTCACAGGACTTCCTTTTTGCATAATCCAGCCTACGCAGTTCTGATCTACCGATCAATTTTTTTAGATACTACAGTAGATAGGGGCCTTGAAAATGAGCCTGCACCAAAAGAGACCTTGAGGGACTTGTTCAAATAGGGGATGAATAGAAAGTATAGCAGGGGGGAAAGAAAGTACAAAGAAGTGCATATTGGTCAAGATGGGCTTCAAAACTGAGTGAAGATAAGAGCTGAAATGGCAGCCTGGCAGGGACAGCTTTAACTGTGCGTTAGACAGACTTTGCTTCCACTGGGCAGCCCTGGGATAATGAGTCAACAACAGAAGGTAAGTCATAGGTTTTAGGTAGATCCTAAAATGCATACAAATAAGGATAATTTAAGAATTTTTCTTGCAGCTCGACATGAAAGCTCATATCTCTGTTCTAAAATCTTGCCAACAGCTGCTCTTCAGCCATGAACTGAAGTACAATGGTCATTGGCACAAAGAGCTGGAGGCAAAGCCACTTTGACTTTGAAGTATTTGTCCCAGGTTTGACGCAAACAGACACACAAATAATGCCTTACATATGCTTACATGAAAATAAAGATTTTTTTGTTTTTTGAAGAGAGATCAGTGGGATTTTGCTTGCTAATTTTTTTTTAATTTATTTACCCTACAAGCTTTACTAATATTTTCTCCCTGTGTTGTCTTAACACTTTGGAAGAATATCCATAAATACCTACGATATAATTACTGTCTTTCTGGTTTATGATTTTCTTATTTTGAACTTCCTCTGCAACTGCTGCTCTGCCCCATGTTGACACAGCAGTCTGCTGTGGCATTTTCTACCATTCCTCTCACAGCTGCCCTGCAGCTTGTGTACCTATTTGCCTGCAGCTCCCTGACTTTTCTGAGCACCCCAGAAACCTCTCCTCTTCTAGACACTACACAGGACTCACCTGGTCTGTTGTTAGAGCAGTTCCGTGTGCCAAGGCAGCAGAAATAACTCTAAAACACACCTGTTTAAGTTGCTTCACCATGTTGGCCACTCGAATAGGCACCAAGAGCAAGCATGATGTGAGCTACCTGCAGTTGCATCACCTGGTGGTCTCTGACTCAGTCAGCTGCGCTTGAGCCCCTTCAGAGGGGCACCAGGACAGTGACAATGGCCTGAGAGCAGCCTCAAACCCTTCCTGAGGGCTTGTGCCATCAGGTGCTTACCACACCAATGGCAAATATCTGCTCTTTGCAGCTGGAGAGCAGGAGTGCTTAAACTCAGCATTCTGAAGTGGTAGCTGTTTAAGAAAAGAAATTGTCTTTTGAGATAGTGAATAAAGAAAAGTAATGCCCAGGATATACATGATGAGCTCAGACTAAATGAAATATTTTCCCAAGCTGCTCCCATCGAATGCAGGTATTGCTATCTATAGAAACTATGCTGTCTTCAGTCCAAGAGAAGGAAGATTATATGGGGAAAGTGTGAACCTTGCACTGCAGCCTATCAGATTTTTGCTTAACTTAATAGACACTGATGATGTTTTGGGGTAGAACAGGCTTTTCTCATACCTGCTCAGACCTTGGAGGAAAAATGCCAAGGATACCTGTGAACGTCATCAGGTTACTGATGAGCTATTGTATATTTCAATGCCAAAAAAAAAAGAAAAATAAGACAGTAATCAACCTGGGGAGGGTAAACCATTAATAATTCTAACAGGCCACCTACAGGTTGCCTTACAAAAATGTGTAAAAATAGGAAGTAATAGGAGATAAAGATCTGTATAAGCATGAACTGATTAATAGCAAGTAACAATAACAAGTATAAGGTTTTCTTTTTCTTAAAATGCTAACTTTCTCAATTTAAAATATGTCTTAATTATTAATGAGAGTGGAGGTTTTGATGTTTTTTTCTTTCCCTTTATCATAAGAGAACACTGATATATTTATTCTGCCTCTATCTATTATTCCAGTTTTGGAACATTCATATCTTCCTCCAGTGCTAATTCTCAAATAGTGCTGTTTAGTAATGTGAAAAAGTTTCGATTTGCCCTTCACAACTCAGTGAGCTGTAAACACTGAAGTAATTGAGCCACCCACATCCTGGTCTGCAGGTGATACGAGCGATGTATTTTATTAGCATTTAATTAAATTGCAAATGTTATGCTAAAATGTGAAATTGCTGGCAAATTTGAATAACTGGATTAAATGACACTATTTTTTAAAATAAAAAGATTGTTGAGTAATCTGGAAAAAATATATTCTTCAACTCTCTTGAAGCAATTAACGTATGCTCTGCTGCTTTAAAAAAATCCCTCAGCATACTGAAATTTGAGGCTGTTGCAACATTAATTTCACACCTTCCTAGTTTAGGTTAATGACTTTGGATTATAACAATGAAGATTAAATGAATCTCATTCAATCTGTAGTAGTAAAGAGATAATATACACTTGAAACAATCATAAATTACTAAAATTCAGTTTTATATCATTGCATTAAGATTTGGGGAGGGATGTAATAACTTCAGTTTATGAAAAATTTATTCTCTTTCAGTTTAGGGAAAATTGAATTATTTGACTTATTCCCATTTGCTTATTTGGATGCATGCCTTAAGAAATCCAATTATGCAAAAGCCATTTGATATGACTTTGTTTGGGACTAAGTATTTCCCGTTAAAATTTATAGTTATCAGTAGAACATGTTGGCTACTGCAGGGAATGTTGCAGCCAGCTGGAAAGAGGAGGAGTATTCTGATGGGAAATGGGAGGCAGGAGGGCTCCAACATCACATTTTTCATTTGAAGAATGGAACAAAACCAATGTGGAAAACCACAAATTTTCGGGTTGCAAAATAAGAAGGAGCTAAAGACTGGAGAGGAATTGGGTTATCATCTAGAATTATTTCTGTTTTCTAGGACTGCAAAAAAAACCAAGAACAAAAAATGTCTCTTTGGGATAGGGGGGAATCAACAACTACTACAACTGCCTTCATTCAATTCTTCTAAGCTGAAAGCCTGCACTCAGTTTCAGTAGGTAGTGTTTCCCAAATATTAAGTTAAATATTTGAGGATTATTTCTTTTAAATTGGGCAGATGCCCCACTGAATATAATTTTAAATTAAAATAATTTCTTTGGGTTTTTATCTATTTTTGCTAAACATTTTTTTAAGTTAAAAAGAAGTACCAATTGAATGCTTATTGGGCAAAGCCAATGTTCTAAATGGCCCTGAAAGTGAGGAAATTGCGATGTGCATCTTTTAATTGTATATTTTAAGTTGCTTTAAGAAGCTGAGTATTTAAGCTCATACTGTGATCGCTGGATAACTGGAATGAATTTGTTGTTGTTTACATGCTCTGAATTTTCATGGGCTCACCTGACTTGTACTTAAGATTAATGAGTAATACTAGGTGTTCTGCACGTATGTAAATGAAGGCCTAGGGACAAAAAAACAAACAAAAAAAAACCAAAAAAAAAAAAAGTGATTTTTTCTTTCAGCACTTCTGCAAAACAACTCCTAAATGCTGTCTATATCTGGAGAAAAAAAAATTTGGAACTCCAAATATCTCATAGAAATTAAGTTTCAAACTGCAATAGTGTGCAAATCTGTACTGTATCGTAGAATTTCAATGAGACAGAAGTCTCTCTCTTTCTATGGGAATTACTGTAATTATGTGCTTTCTTATACTAACCATGAGATTTCTGGGTATTCTTAAGACTGTCCCTAAAACATACCAAATTGCACTGTTGATAGACCCAAGAGTCACAGTTTTTTAAACAAGTGCCAACATGTTAAAGAAGTGCAATTAATGTTGGCAGAAACAAGGTTAATTTCTTACTGGGGCTTAGTCACTCAAAGTAAGACATATTTAGTCTTCTGTCATTTCATACTCTCTTACAAAATATTTCAATAAGCTTGCTAATGATAATAAATTTCCTTTGAGGTTTTTTAAATTTGTTTGTTTGTTTTTATTGGTTTTTAGGGGGTTTTTTTGTTTTGTTTTTTTTTGTGAATTTGCAGTTATACAATGTGTTATTTGCACAGTTGTCTAACTTAACTGAAACTGCAGGGGGAAAAAATAACAAGATCAGTGATAACTCTAATCTGACAAGAGACCTGGGCACATACAGATTAGTCTGTTCAAAACTCAACTTCTGAACATTATGTGTGGGCTCTACGTATCACCTTAGACAAGGATGCATGTGGATAAGCACACATACGCATATTTTTTGATTTTATTTTTTTAATTAAATGCAGAATGTTCATAGATCTCATATTTAGATCTATAATGCTACGCATTAGATGCTTTATGGTGTCAGCTGGGAGATGAGAGGCAGTTCAAATTAAGACCTGGCATTTTTTCTGTTTCAGGCTGTAGATACATCCATAGAAATAATATACTGCCCTGTTGTACTGTGTATGCCATGGAGTCTCCTGCATCCCACAGATGTTTGAGGGCTGCCAGTAAATTGCTTGGTTGGTGCAGCCCAAATTGCCAGCCTTGCTAGGCCAGAGAAAGAAAGATCAACAAAGACATGGTGCTGGTCCACTGACCATGCTACTAAAATGGGAAGAACAGCCTTGGTTGTTTTATATTTACATGTAAATATAAATATATATTTATATTTGTTTAATATTCCAGATAACTATTTCTAAGGAGTCCTCATTAATTGGGTTTAACTGATAAAGAGGAGAAGAAAACAGCCTGAACTTCTTTTCTCAGCCCTTGCTGGGGCAGGCCAGAGCAGAGATAGATGATCTGACTCAAAATCCTTTTTTTTTTCTTTTAATAAATGGATGGTTATTTGCTAGTTAATAATTTGACTTAGATCAGCTACCTTGACAAACATTGTTGAAAAGCCTTGGGAGAGAAGTAATTGTCAAGCTATGTTTTTTAATAACAATGAAGGTAGTGGCAAAGCAGAACATACTTCTTGTTTTCTGAATAAATTTCTGTAAGATTATATTTGTCATGCTTCTGTGAACAGTAGCTATTGTTAACTGTAGCTATTAGTTGCTACTTAGATTAGTACACTAGTCTGAAAATCTGTATAAAATTCTTGCAAGTATTGTTTATTTGAACTGAAAGGTTCTTATATTTTAGTGGCTACTGTAGTACTGAAGAAGCTCATCCCAGAGTACAAAAAGAATCTTTCTAGAAATGGTCATTATTCTGGAGACCAATGTATAGCTGTTTTGGTGGTGGTGTTTGTCCACACCCTCAAAGATGGAACAAGCCAGGTCATACCATGAAGTAACCAGAAACCATTTTGAAACCAAATTCGCATCTAAACTTTAGAGCCTAGTATTTTCTTATATAGTTTGTTAGCACCTTTTTCTGTATGCTTGTTCCCATTTTTGAAGTTACTTAAGGCTCAAAAGGAAAAGACTGATAGTACTCAAGCCTTTCAAGGAATTATCATTGTATATGAATTAATAAACATTATTTAGTGCAACTCAAGGCTAGGACTAAAAGGTTTCTGTGCATTCAAACAGACATGGAACTCTGAAAATCATAAAATCCATTTTAACCACTGTGTGATAAAATGGGAAGTAGTAACTGAGTTGTAGCCAGCAATTCCTATGCTTTTAACAGCTTCTTGATGTTAAACTTAGTGTTACTAAATCAGTTTTCTCAAAACCCAGTAACAGGACATGAACAAAATAAAGGAGTGAAGGGAGACTTGGGAAGTGCATTGAATGAAGATTTATGTCCAGCTATGATTGCTTGTGAACGAACATAAGGGAGAGGTTTTCTTGAAAGGGGATGTAGCACTATGGGTAGCAAATCCTGCTCAACTCCAAAGAAATGGTTCTGAGTTATCTAGGATAGACTGATAGAGTAAGATATTGTAAGTTTGGAAGTAGGAATTGTAAGTCTTGGAGCTGGAATCAAGTAAAGAACTGGGGAAAACCTTGGGTAGATAGATAACTTTCTATCTGTATGTGCCTCTTTAATGCTTTCAGTCACTCTGGCTTTGGATTTCCAAAATTTTCGGCCCTAAGGACTCATCTTGGACTTACTGGTGCATTCATGTGAAGTGGCATCCAAGTTTATGCTCTAAGTAAAAGACCTATTGATGAACCCCTGATTGCAGAACTCTTATATATGCAGTCTATTATTTAAAGAAAAGGTTTCTTCTTATGTTTCTCTGTAGGTACTTTCAAGTTTGTACTTAGCTTGTGCTTTGCTAAGGATCTTGACACTTTTCTAAGCCGTTTTCCCTAGGCAAGCCATATCTGCTATTTGGTCTGCTGTAACAGGAACAGATATAGAACAACAGCCAGAAATTATAACTACTCTTCTGATTAAGCATTTTAGAATATGTGATGCTTATCCTATATAAGTTCACAAAGTAGAAAACTCGAAGCAGGGTTTGCTTAAATATTACATCTAGGATAAGTGCTTATGTTCTGACTGGTGACTCTGTAGGGAAATGATATCGTAGATTATCTTTAAAGGTTACCATAAATGCTATGTTGAAATTTTCCTGACTGTAATTTATAAATTTCCCTCCGTGGAAACATATTCCTCTTGTAGCACAGTCATCATTCTTCACGTGCCTTTTATTGACTGTAACGAGGCTCTTAGGAATGTGTAATCAGACACAGTCAATAGGCTCTGCTTGAAGGTCTGCTGTTATGCATTGGCAGAATGCTAATTTATTTAGCTGGCCTCTATGTCGAAGTGCCACACATAGGCTGTGCGTTTCTCTTACTTGGAAAATGTAGAATTTGCATTGGGCAGATGGTAAATTGGCAAGCTGGTGCACCCATATAGAGGACTCGAGGGCAGACATGGTTTCTCCTTCACACACCTCATTAATTTGCAGGAGATGAAACTACTGTTCTAGGGAAAAGTGATTTAAAAAAAAAAAAAAGGCAGAAGGGAGACAAAAGAGTTCAGGTGGGTTGGATTGCACTTCATTCCCTGAACTGCTCTAGGGATAACTGTGTTGTACCTTACATCTAAGCTGCTTGAAAAAAAGTATTTGCTGATGTCAGTAAGTGACAGAAAGTGAAGGGCATAAACCTACAAATACTAAGTAAAGGAGATTATTCTCTGCTTTGGTTAACCATTACTATTTAAAAATATTAATATGCTCTGAATGTGGTTAGTTGCCTGCCCTGCTGTTATACAGCACTGACATAAACCATCCAAGAAACAAAACCCCAAACTCAAATAACTGTGTTAAGAAAAATAACTAAAAATAAAACATAAAAGTTCTTTCAATGAAGTTTTATACCTTAGTAGGATAAATAACTACAGAAAAATAAGAAGTTCTTTTAAAACTGTCTTCTTTTGTGTCTTGGCCTTTTGTTTTTGTCAGTAAGTGAGGCTTTTTGCATCAATGAAATACTGTGTATTCTGGTTTTGATGTTATTCCAAAACATAGATCAATAAGATCTGCTGAGGATTATTGAGGCTCCATCTGTTCTTGCAATGAATAGGAAATACTACAGATGATAGTGAGCAGATGTATTCTGCCTATTACAGTCGTGCTCAAAGCCACTGTAATATTGGATTGAAAAGGCAAAAACAGTTTAGTTCTATACAGATTTCTCCCATCTTTGCCAGACTGTGTATATGTCTGACAGACCTCTCAAAATCATTTTCCTTTTCCTTAAGAATCTCCAAAATGTGTTGGGTAATTCTCTTTGTTTATTTGTTTGGGCAGGGTGGTGGTTTGTGGTTGTGTTTTGCTTTTTCTCTTTTCCCCTGGAAATTAGCATTGTTCGCAAGCCCAGGTGGGAGGGAATTTCACCTCCAGTCCAGAATGACATATAATATTTTAACAACTTAGAGTCTATGAATTTATGCTCACACTTCCTTTCTTTTGCTGGCTTAATAAATTCTGAGGGGCATTGTGTACCTTATTTTTGTTTTGCTTTCTTTTTGTTGTTTTGGGGTTTTCTAAGTGCAGAAAGGAAGACGAACACCAACCAGGCAGCCTAAAAATTTGCATGTCAATACGGTAGGTGCCCTGAAGGGGATCCTTGCCTTGCCTTGGGTACTGGGTGAGTTTGAAGGAGGTCTCTCCCCCTGTGGTGACTCTCCAAAGCTGCAGCAGTAGAGACAGAAGAGAGAAAGGGACCACCATAGTTTCAAAATAGCACCACAATCTCTATGAGAAGGGGTTATTTTGTAAAATTGAAATGCACATTAGGCACTTCAATTACATGTATTCTGGGTCTTTTTGTTGTTGTTGTTGCTTCCTTGCTGGGTATTTTTGTTTGGTTTTGCAGGGTTTTGTATTGTGTTGTTTGGTTTTTGGTTTTGTTTGAGGTTTTTTTGTGTGTGTTTTTTTGTTGTTGTTATTGTGGGGTTTTTGAGTTTGTTTTTGTTTGTGGTTTTTTTTTCTTCTTGGTTTTGTTTTGTTTTTGTTTGGTTGGTTTTACATTTAATACTCAGACTGGGGTGAATCAGGCTGAAGGGCATGCTGGCATCCAGTGTAGCTGCTACTACAGAGTGGCTGAGGTGAAGAATGAGGAAGGCTTTGAAGGATGGAGGATCAGCGTTCCTGCTGAATTTGTAAGACTCGTGGACATAACTGCTGCCCAGTTATATCTGGGGCTGTGACTGTTGGGTAATTGGCCTGTTTCATACAAAAATCAGAGTCTGTGACAGCTCATTTTGGTTTATGAAATGCTGCTTATGGGGATGGAGGTTGAGAGGTGAATGTGAAGTGGCAGAAGTGTCATGAATGTAGCCAGACAGGTGGGGTGAGATGGAGAACCCTCCTATGAGAGTAAGCTAGACAGTAAAACAGAGAGCAGGAGTGAGGTATGATCAGCAGAGAGAAAAAAATGTACCTAAGATAAACGATTAAGTTGGTACAAGTAATAGGTTAAGCTCTCTGTGAGAGCTTATGCTGGGAAGTGATAAAATTTCAAGACAGTTTTCCTGAAGAAGCAAGAAGAAAACAAATCCCAAATTTTTAAGGATGAGTTTCTTCAGTTCATTAAAAATATTGTTGAATGTGTCATGACAATGAACAATGCTTATTTTGGCGCTGAATTTCTAAGAAAGTTGAAGTCAATCTTTTTGTAATTAGTGTTTAATCTTTTGGTGCTGGGGGATTTAACAGTATAAAAGCTGTATTTTGCTCCATGAGCACTCCTACCTGATGAAGAATCCTATTCTGATGATCTCTTCATTTTTTTAAACATTTTTCTCTTAGAAGAAATGCTTTGCCAAATATTTGGAAATTTTCCATTTAATTTTGTAACTCACCTGCATCAGGTATGTCCTTCTCTTTTCTCTGGTTTTCCAAAGCAAAGAGGACATACAGTAATACTGAATGATTTAATTTTAGATAAAGTTGATCTTTAGGGGTTGTCTGCCTATGTACAAATGTGGTAATGAAATAAAAAGAAAAAAATTCTGGCTCAAACAACTGATCTATTTGTTTGTTTAAGTCATACTGTTAACTTGGAAAAATGCTAATCTAAGAATGATGAAAAGAAAGAATTACACCACAGGAAAAGTTCGCAGCCATCATTCTAATGCTGCCACATGCTGCTTCCTTGAGGCTGTGGGAAGGATTTGAAATAGTTTGATGGTGATACTTGCAGATTAAAAATCTGTATCTAGATCATATTCAGTACCTTCACTGCTGCTCCAGCAGCTCCCATGTGACAGTGTGAGACCACCTAGACTGCTGTTATGGCTCTAAACTTATTTTCTCTCAACACTGATACAATAAAGCAGTGATACTTGTAGAGTGGTATTCAATCAAATTTTTAATTTTAATAAACTTCAGGCTCAGCATGATTATTTAATAAATTTTATCTGTCCTAAAAGAAAAAATAAATCTTATGTTTAGGACATATTAGTTTGCAAAAAAAAAATTACTACTCTAAGAGTTTGCAAGGCTCAAGGTCAAAGTTATATAAAACTAGTAACAGATTTCACTCGGTAGGCATGCCTCTTCCTAATGCAACAAGACACTTAAATGGAACCTTAGCTTAAGCTAAAACAAATTGATAAAGAAATTTGAGCAGTTTTGTATGTTTAAAAGCTAGGATTGTACTTGAATTATTTTTGCAATGTATTGTGGGGTTGGTTTGTGAAACCAAGTTGTCCTAAATTACTATTTCTTACTATTTAGTGACTGTACAGTTAATTCAGCACTTGAGATAAATAATAAAGCTTTCTTCTTTCAAGCTTGTAAATGGTAAATGTTTCCTGGCATTATAGGAAAGCTCAATTTTTTCTCCTTTTTTTGCAATAGAGCTAGGAGCAGGATTTTGTAAATAATAAATGGAAGCCATAGCTTCTGTGGGTGTGATTGAAAGCATACTAAAGTATGTTCTGAAACAATGATTGCAAAATACTACAATTGGATAATCCTTAGAGTAAGAAAATGTCTATTTTTAATGGCAATATAAGCAGACAAGGAAGTGGGAAATGCAGTTATTTGATAGTGCTATTTAAAAACCCTTCAGCTGATGCAAGATGATAGGAATTTCTATATAACTCTGTCTTATAACTTCGGCAATTTTATTCTTAGCTCAAAATTTGGATCAATTGCACTAAGATTTTGTAATGTTCAAATGTTAAAATGGTTTTGTTTTTTTCCTCTTTTTAGTTCTAATTGCAGTCTTGCATCTTAAATCTTGCAGTCTTAAGGGAGAAAAGCCAGTCTACACTGTTTAAGTGTCCCATTATATGAGTAATGCTCACATGTAAATGGCCTTTGGGGATCTATACATCTGATCCTTTTGTGGTGTTATTTATAGCTTCTAAAACTATGACCAGCTGAGCCACTTAGAAATGCAAATCATACTTTTGTACTGGAGCCTGTATTCCATGCTCTGTTTTGCTATGTGTTCATTGGAAAGACAAAAATGAGGAAAAGACTGAGCCCCAATCTTCTCTTAAGTATCACTGTGAAAATCAATAGATCTACAATATCAATAAAAGGAGTTGATTTCATTTATTCAGTTCATCAGTATTACAGATTCTGTGCCCATTTTTCTTATTCATGTAACATTAGCAATGGACTAAGAATTAAAAGAGCAGAACAACGCAACTAAAATATTTGAAGTATTTTTTTTCCCCCAAATGGATGATCCTGGTGGAAACCCTTGTGCATTCTAAAAGTCAGCTTGCTTATTTCTCTGAGGGTATTTTTTGAGGAAAGTAATACAGAGCAAGCTATCATACTCTGTACACTTTTTCTTAGCAATAGCAAAACCAGGTGCTTCTGCACCACTTGTTGGAAAGGTGCATGTGCGCTCACACATCCTGCAATTAATAGATAAGCACTGCAGTGTTAACCAGATAATATGGAAATAATGTGAGAATTTGGAGGAAAAAAAGTGGAACAGAAAGCTACCAGTCTGTGGCTATCACTCTTCAACATGTTCTTGAGATTCTGAGAAAAGCCAATAAGCTAAAAGCAAAAGCAGACAGAAAAAGAATGCTGTTGATGAAAAGCAGATTAATGTGTTTAAAATTGGTAGACATAGACTCCTTTGGTACTTCAGAGAAAGGACTAAGATTGGGAAAATAACTATGGAAGAAATAAACTAATTTTTAAATTTTCTTTTTCTTAAACTAGAGCAGTGACAAGAAGGGGCTATGAGTTACCAACAGAACTTCTGAAGGCAGGGAACAGGAGAGCTTTTTACCCCATTGGGTGGCAAGCAAATTTCAGAACAAGTTAGAACAACAAAATTACGTTTAGGTAATATGCCTTTAACAAGTGAAAAATATATGTTTTGCTATACTTTTAATTTTCTAACATTAATTTGTTTTTTATCAACTACTGTTGATTTGTGGGAGTGTCATCTTTACATGAATTGATAAGAACTTCTTTGCTTTTGTAATTCAATTTAAAATTTTGGAATAAACATAATTAGCTAGCATCTTTTGTAGCATTTCCAAATATATAAATATCTTGTCTCATTAATATGTGCTTTTGATTTTGGTCTGTTTTGATCAAGACTCTTTTTAATATTTGGGGATTTCAGTCACATTCTTGACTTACTCAGCAGCAAATTACTTCATCTTGCTACTATGTGTAATGGAAAATATTCTGGCTAGGCGTCTTAGACCTCTACAAGTACTTTAAATATAATCAAGCATTAGGTCCCGCTACTCTTTTATACTCCTGTAATCTAGCTGATCTCTAAAGATCATTGAAAAACATGTCCATAAGACAGCTGCGATAAAAAGAGTGATTGTGAATTTCTTTGAAAATGAGAAGGTTTTTTTCCTAACAAAAAGTGCATCTTGGACAATGATATATCCTGTTATGTAGACTGCAGAAAAACGCAGCTTTAGGAGTTGGCCTTGGAAACCTTAGAAGGCCAGACTTTGTACTGAAGTACTTTGTCAATTTATTCAGGTAAATCCTTGATCCTGTAGCTCTTCAGGCAGCAATACATCTGTCACACTCTCCGTGCTGGACTTAAAGATCTAACAATGCAGCCAGGCAGAGAATTCAGTCAGCAGCTCTGTACTTCTGCTCCTTTCTGTCAGTAGGTAGCTGTGTCTGAAAATGTGCTCACACTCGAAATATTACATCCAGGAAATCACAGTTGGGACTTGTGTGCCTCAGGTGAACAGTGAGCTGGATACAAAAAACCAAACAAACCTATTTGTATTACTAGGTTTAGTGGATGATGTGTTTTGTTCTAACTGGAGGATGATGACAAGGGAGTCAAGAATCTCTACTGAATCCGGTTTCACAGCTCCATCAATAACCCACAAAGGAATGGGCTGTCAACAGGATTGCAGGTGATGCCAAAATTGGGTGAGCCACTCTTCAGAGAGACCTACAAGGATTGGAGGAATGGGCCAGCAGGAATCTCATGAAATACAGTAAAGAAGAAGGCCAAATCCTGCACTTAAGAAGGAATATGTGGAACAGCTCTACTGGAAGCGGCTCTGTTGGAGAGCATCTTGGGGTCCTGGTACACAGCAAGGTGAATGCACTGAGTGGCACAGTGCTGTCTTGAGTAAGTCTGGGCTCGGAGCATTAACAGGAAGGTTCACAGTCAGGAGATTGAGGAACATGACTATTACCTTCATGATGCTGTATCTAGAGTGCTGCATCCAGTTTTGGGTCCTCTAATACACGGTATTGATAAACAGAAATGACCTCAGTGGAGACCTTAAGCTGGTGGGGAACTAGAGTATTTGTTTCTTAATATCCTCTCTCTGCTGGTGTCTCTTCAAGTAGATCAGAGCTATTCATAATAGCTCCCACTGTGTTCATACCACCCGTGGCACAGGGACAGCCTTTGTAGCCTAAAGTTTGGTGTGGACAGCCTGCTCAGAAAGTGTATTCAGTAACCCTTCCTTCTCTCGGGCAACGTGAGACGTATTTTGAAGCATGCCAGCATGCGTTCCTGCAAGCTGAGTGTATGGAGCTGTTAGTGTGCTTTGGTTTGACTGAGTGCGGGTTGGAGAGCTGTGTTTGACAGCAGGAAGAGGCAGAAGCAGCTTTGCTTGATCAAGAGAGCAGAAAGAGTGGTCTGTGGGTGGTAGAAAATGAACTGCAGAGAGGAGAGAATGGTGTTATCTGACAGGCATCTATTCATAATGAGGTGGATTTGATATGGAGTGGTTTGGGGTCTCCTTGGGAAATTTTTTTTGTTCAAAGTGTGCTAGCATCTCCTGAGGGCATTAATGACTTTGCAAGTGTAAATTTTTTATGGTCTAAAACACCAGTATAAAGAGATTTGATGTAGGATTAATGCTCCGATGTCTCACCTCTGTATTGTAACAGCAAGAAACTCTATGTGTGCTTTTAAGCCTCCATTTTTCTTCATATTTTCAGGGCATGTAACCTTATATCTCATATTTCTTACAGAATAATATAGTTCACTTAACTGGTCTGTGACTGTAGGAAGTGTTGCTTCTAAACTACTTTCCAGTAATGGACTTTTCTAAAGTTTTTCATTCTTCATCATTCTCTGGTTTCACAGACGTGAGCTGATGGGCTTGCCAGAAAGCACTTGCTTTTTTATTTCTTTTTCTCCTTCAAAAAAAAAAAAAAAAAAAAGGTGGGGTTGGAGGAAACAATTTTGGCAGAATGAAGAGGAAAAGGAAATTCAAACAGCTACCAGGGCTCGAAAGGGACTGGCTGATTTCAGAAGGGAGGTAAGCCAGGAGCTGATGCTGTTCCCAGCACAGGCAGTGCCCTCATGGAATGGGTAATGGTCCGACAGGGGCTGAACACGCCAGGTGTGCTGATGGAAAGAGTAATTTTCAACCATCCACATGTCACCAAGGAAAGTGATGTAATGAGTCAGGTTAGGAGGTCCCTAAAGTCCAGTCAGGAACAGAGGAGAGAGTAAAAAGGATACTTCTAACACAGGTTCAGAGGAAATGAGGACAGATATGGATACAGCTATGATGCAGTTCAGGTAAGATGCCCAAACTTGAGCTGAACTGGACCCTCTGGACCCACGGAATTGGGTAGGAGATCCCAAGTGAGGCTGTTTAAGGCCATCAAAACCTTAAAAGTACACTTGGGACCCTGGCTATGTGCTGTTAATTACTCAGCCTAATTAGTTCATGTACTTGGACTATTTAATTTTGTTAAATTGTGAATCTGTGGGTGTGCTGTAGTGTATGTGCCAGAGCTCTGCAGGATGCTGGTTTCACACCCGTAACTGCAAAAAGCTTCAGTGGCCGACAGGAGCGGCCTCAGGTGGCGATGCTCCGGTCCCATGGCGGTACTTTAAAAGGGAACTGATAAATTTCAGCAAGGAAACAGGTTAATGGTGGGAACTTTGGTAAGGTCAGAGCACAGACTGGAGGCTTGAAAACTTCTTTTAGTTCATAATCCAGCAGAAGGGTTCAATGACTAGATATGTGGCAAACACAGCCCTTGCCTTGAAAAAAAATAAAGTCATGATGCTGATCACTCCATCAAAATAACTCAAACTACACCTATTTTACTTATGAATGAGTATTGAACGCAGAGGAGTATAATGTACTTTCACTAAATGAATTTTACATTTTGATCATTAGGTATTTTGGCTTCGTTTTCAGCAAGATTTCCCCTCTATATCACGGTGAAAGAAAAACAATATAGAAATGAAAGCAACGTATGTAGTGTATTATCAGGATTTTCAGCTAGACTATTTGACTACTGTGATATCCAGTAAAAGGAAATGTTATTGATTTACTTTTTTCATCCTCTATGAAGACAAAGATACTCCTGCTGCCTTATGCATTATTGGAGAGGCTCAAAGCAGTTGTCAATTTTTTTGAAGTCATGGAAACAATCCTTTAATTTTTGCTTGTGTCTGTGTAGCTCTTACACAGTGCATGGCTTTTTTCTGTCCGAATGTTCTCAGAATTTACTCTTCATAATTATTTTGCTAATATATTAGAGTTAATTGGATCCTGACTGCCTCTTTTTGATCAGAGTATGTATCAGAAGGAGAGTTATGAAGTTTACTTACTTTAGCGCCTGGCTTGTGATTGAAGTTCGGTGATGACACAGTCTGGGGTTTTGACATGGATTTGTGAGTCTCCTGGTAAGTCATAAAGATCAAGAGAGATTTGTTGTCTTCATTAACACCTTGTCATGCTAAAGGTTAGGTGTTTCCTTCTCATCAGTTACAAGGCCCTACTGCAGCCACTAAAGCTCTCTCTTTTCTCACAATATCGAGTCAGTTGTGATAATAATTAACACATCAGTGCAATTTCCTAAAATAATTTCTACTCTTGTTTCAGTCTGATATGCTATGCTTTTCCTTTGAGTCAAGTTAGTTTATATAATTATAAATTCAAAAGTACTAATATATTCAGATTTATCCGCAACTTTCAATATAATTAATCATGACATTTTAGTTTATTTATTGCAGTTCTAGTAAACCATATAATCTTTTTGGATACTGCTTTTTCCTCAGCGGAACTTCTGGACAGTTCCCACCACACCAACCTGTGCAGCAGATCACTGTTCTCTGCACTCTGCCTGCAGCTCTTTCAACAGCAATTTTTCTTTTCAACCATCCATCAGCAAAATACTCACATGAAATTAAATGCATCTCCTCTCAGACAACATTGAGAGAGTGTTACTGGATTGCAAGAAAATCTCAACAGCATTTCTGAAATGTTTTCTTTGAAAAAAATAGTCTTTTTGTTTAAATAAGAATTACTGTTTCAAATCATTACGCTCCTGAGTAATAGTACCCAAAGATGCACCCTCAGAAAACATTGCTATTGAATTGATTACTGAAGGAAATCTTAACCCAGAACAGAGATATGTGCATGGTTTTCCCATGTTCCAGTGGTAAAAATAGAGTTTCCATGTCTTTATAAAGCTGACAATCCTCTCTACCAATTGTCTGTGTATCGTAAATTTTGTATTTCTTGTTAAGATACAATCACATGTATGATAGATGTTCTCTAGTCAGTCAGATAATTTCTATTTATAACTCTTTGAAAAGTGAATAAATTAAGCAATACACTGTGAGGAAACTATTCTTATCTTATATGAGAATCTGAATTTAAGGTACATACCATAGTGGGCACAGCAAAAGTTCAGGGTGAAAATAAAATTTTATTAGGAAATAGGACTCATAAATTATGAAAGTGGTGAAGAATAATACAGCTTATTTTTTATTAGAATATTAATAAGTAACTGACAGTCACAGCCAAAAGATCATTTAAGAGACAGCTGAAATATTTCTGCATTATTTAAATCATTAATACCATGTTGCAAAGTATTAATTTAGATGTTATGGTTACAACTTACTTCAGGTTTGTCCAAATCTGGAGATTTAAACTAGATTACAAATTTATAGTATTTAAATTGATTAGACACCAAGCTTTCTTTAACCCATATAAGCCTCTTTTTTGTTAAGCTGTGTGTTGATGGCACAGTCTTTAACTGCAGCAGGTGAAAATGCGAATTTAGTTGAAACAGTAACAGAGTTATTATTGATATTTCTGTGTCCAGGAATTCATAGACTTTGAAGATTTTCTTTGAGATAGTCAGAAAAATGAAATAAGGAAATAAAGCTTGTCAGAGTTGGATTGCTCACACTTTCTACACTTTAAATCAGAATAACTTTTTGGTCTTTCCTATTGTGTCTCATTTATCATCCTAAACATATCTTGTGCCATCTCCAATTTTGAGGCAATAGAGCAGAGAAATCATGAGATTCGAAATGAAATGTTCATGATGAGAACACTGGAACAGGCTCTGAGCAAAAACCAGTGATAGAAAACTTTGATTCTTCTAAAGAATGACCTGTCAAACATACCCTACCTGCTTTCGAGAGAGCTCCACTAGCAGCCATCCTGCTTCTCTGCCTCTACTGCCCAGCATGAAACTCAGCACAAGGATGATCCACACAGGCAGGATGTGTCTGACAAGGGAATAGAAAAGGGTTATGAATGTTTACATGTCAGCTTACAGCAAGATACCGATCAACTCTTGTAAGAAAGGAATTTAATTACAAAATACAGCTAAGCAGCTGAAAAAAATCTTTCAAATATGATTTATTAATAACTGTGATTTTTTTTACTGATAAAACATATTGCCTATTTTCAGGGAAATTTCATTCATTGGTAATTGGTTTTGATATAAAGATGCAGTGGGAATATATAGAACTAATACATAATATAAAATACATCTCTTTTTCTTCAGCTGATTTTCCTACAGCATAAGACAGTGAAATAAAGCTATTTAAAAGTGTATGATTAATTATGAAAATCAGTATAATTTTGAAAATCAGCATCAGTATAATGCAGCAGCAGAAAAGACTGCAATTGTATAAGTATGGATTTGCTTCTGCTAAAACAGCTGGGGTTACTGCACTTTATGTGGATTAATAATGCTTGAATGTGTACTGTAATTAATACTAAGAATATCGAGAAATGGAAAAGAATATTTGAAACTTTGCCCAGTTCCAAGTCAGTTCAGTACAGTGAGTGGTCAGGGCAGGATTTTTCTCCACCGCACTGTGATCAAGTTTCTGTTCTACGTTTGTTTAGTTAAATGCCTCATAAAATTGATGGCAGTTTGGCACTATACTTGCTGGGATGCATGAAAGGGTATGAAAGAAAGCCTCTAAGCCATTATAGCAAGTAATCTTTCCTACTATATTGACCATGCTGCATTCTGTACTTAAATAACTGTATTAGAAAAAGAAATAATAGCCTAATAAAACGTGCCAGGATGCATACTAAATGCGCTAGGAGATTGGCTATTAATGACTAAAACTTCTAGCTGATTAGGCAATTGTCTTTTGAATGTGCTTTTGTATATATCAGCAGCTGTGCCCAGACCTCTGCAAGAATGTTCTTGCTTGGAAGTTAGAGGCCTTTATATAAGTATAAAGTTGGATCAAACTCTACTTGAGTTAAAGACAGACACTATATTGTAATGATATCAGAAATAGCCTGGTAAATCTAAGCTTTTTTTTTTTTTTTTTTCCTTACCCTGGGAGGCCAGTAAGAAATCAGTGACCTACCAAAAGTGTACCTGATGGGAAGGTGAAAGTGCCCAAGTCCAGATACCCCTCATTTCCCACTGCTTCTGTTAAGGGAGAAAAGCAGTTCCCATCCCCAGTGGAATAGTGAATGATCTGGGAAAAGTGAAAAATCTCTAGGAGGAGTGGAGTTTTGTTTTTTCTTTTTTTGCTCTTTACATCTTCTAGTGGTCTTCAGCCTGCTGTTACTGACTGCCTGGTTCACTCTGCCCATGTATTAGCAGTACATCTGCAAACCTGAGGCTGGTATTTCCTAATTTGTATTTAATGTTTGAAACAGCATAGCCTCAAAGGATCCATTGGTTCCTACCTCAGGGTGATATTCTGTTTGCAAGAATAAAACAAAACAAAAAAATTGCTATTTTTTTTCCTACCAATTTTCTTAGTGATCGTTAGCAAAAATACCATCCTCAGAACTGGTATTCAGCAGCACTCCTTGCTACATACAAATGTAGTTTCCTTATTAGCAAGTGGTGGTACTGAACAAAACTTCTTTGCTGTTGCAGTATTTACCTAGCAGAATATAGGAATTGGAAATGTCATAATACCTTGACACAATGGCATAACACTGTGACACTGCAGCTATCTTAGCAGAGATTAACGTGTACAGAGTAAGATGGAAAGCCACACCTGAGTTTTGCTTACTTTGCTTTATTAATTTGAAACAACTAGACTAGAATAAAGCCTCTTAACATTTTTTTTACTTCATTAAAGTGGTTTCAGCTTCCAAGAAAATAGAAAACCTTACTTTCTTCTATTACTTCTATTTGAAATAAGATTTTTAGACTCTGTACTGCAGTCTTCACTGTGCAGAGCTACGAGCACCAACCAAGGCAGTGACAGACGAAACATGGCTGAGAAACTAACAGGAGGTTGTCTTTTTAGCCAGAATTTAGTCTTTGTTGCAAAGATGCCTTAAGAAAAAACAGACTTAATGTTATAGAAGGGTCAATACTCATCCACACTGGCAAATGCTACATTCTGGAGTCAGAGTTTATTCTGGAGAAGAATAACAGCACATTACTGGAAATAATGGGGTAGGTCTCCTCATAAAGGTGGATCCTGAGTTTCACCAAAGGTTTGTTTTCCCTGGCCTCTGCAGTGGTAGTAAACATTGTTGAGTCACTGTTGAATGCATATATGGTTCAATATGTACACATGGATTTTAAGTAGACCAAGTATTACATTTGAGGGCTTTGTGAGCTAATTGTTTAGAGATGAATCTTTGTAACTCTGGAAACTTAGAAAAAAGGACTTCTATTTTAAGGTTTTTTTTACTTTAAGAGTTTCTTCTACTGTCCGTCACTGCAGCTACTGACAAATGAGGAAGTGATTATTGAACAGGGAGGGGTATGTTTCAGTGATTCTTAGCAATTCCAGAGGGTGATCACAATCAATGTTTTTTTAAAATAGAAGTAGAATCACCAAATATTACAGGGTTGCATGATCTTCCTGGGGTTGAGGTAGACCTCCAGAGTTTTTACAGCTAAACTATTTTAAACTGTTTTTCTACCTCACTTCTGTTGTTTCTCTTTTACTTTCCTGCAGTGCAACATTGTAAGGCATAATCAGTTTTATTTTGCTAACCAGTAGAAAGGAACTGCAGAATTACAAAAAGCACAAGCAGAAACGTTGATGTGTCAGCAGTGGTGTCTGATGTGTCTACAAATGTACAGAAGTGGAAACCAAAGTGGTTTTAACTGTTACCATAAAAAGGCTTTAATTGAGGGGTTTGCGACCTAAAATAGGTTAAAAAAAAGTGGTGGTAGAATAAAGAAGCAGGAAACACAATGAAGCTCTCTGTGCCATTAAATTTAGAATCAGACTGGTATTTGCTATTCATTTGCATCTTGGGGGAAAATATAAAGAGATTTAACAGATGTGGATACTAACTCTTACATAGAGTCCTGGAGGCGCAGCTAGAATGATTACAGCTGTTTGGAAATGGCTGTTCTTAGTTCTCAAGGAAAAGAAAACAACAGATAAAAGATGGCAGACTGATGAAAGTGGTGTAATATTTTATGGACCTAAGTTCCCAAGATATTGCAGTGCAATAGCAATATAAATCTTCCTTGGTATTTATTCTGCAGTTGACTAGCATTCCAAAAATGAAAAGTGTATTATCTTCTGTCTGTTACAGTATGTACAAACAGATTGCTAGTTGTGTGGAAGTATTTTATGTTCATTTTATAAGGATAGCTGTTGGTTAATAGGGCTTAGATCTCCCTTCTCAAACATTCATGACATATTTGCTTGACATATTATGAAGTACAAATATTTTCTTGTAGTCCATGTGTAAACATTTTGTAGAAGGTGTATTATTTTTTTACTTATAGGTATGACTGCAGTGTAGCCTTGAATGGGAGCAAAAGCAACTGTGTCCATGTAAATGCAACTGCTGAGGGAAAGAGTGAGATTTCTTCCACCTCTTAAACATCTTCATGAGTAGTCCCAGTTTCTCAAGTGGTTCTCTCTCCCCAGCAACCTGGTCTTGAGCACAGGCAGCTTAAAATCCTGGTCTGGGGAGACACTTGACAAATGCATTCTTGAATCAGAAGCACCACGTTAAGGACCTGATCATTTTTAAGTGTCCATCTTGAAACATGTTTTTTTCTAGTTTCCCTGTTTCATCTCCCAGCTGTTTGTTTGCTATCATATTGTGGTCCAATCAGTTTACTTTACAAGTTCAAAAAATATATATGCTGGCATACCTGGATGTGTTTTTATTTTTACATATGTTCTTCCTGACTCTCTAAAGGTAGGGTTTAAATGCCAGATGTATATTTACCTACTGTTAGTCTATATCTATATTTTGTACTTCCACTGATTAAATAAAATATTGTTTCTAAATATCCTAAAGGTGTTTGCTTGAAGGACAGCAGTACATTAAGAAATGTAAAGGGTGTAAACAGGTTATGTAGTTCATGCCTCTCTAAACAGAGTAAATATTTATGATTCGTTATTAGTTTGGGTTTTTTTCTGTCGTCAGTCTTACAGACTTTGCAGTATTTTAATTTCTTTTGCTCTTTTTCTTAAACAAAACCAAAATCTGTGCCACCTTTTCCTTGTTCATCATCCTAGAGATGATGCTTTTACACTTTAAAATTTGAAATTCTAATACTAGATTGCAGTGTCATGATTTAAAGATATTAGTAATTTTGCCCAAGGGCAAAAGGCTGATTTTAACAAAATAAGTATTAAATATACAAAGGTTCTGTATCTAATAAGAGAAATCAACAGCTTTACTGTTGAACTGCATGGGATAGGGATTGATATATTTGGTATATAAAGTATTTGAGTTTTCTGAAGTACATTTCATGCTGTATTTACATATAGGAGCAGTGAGTGTTTAAAGCTTGGCTTTTCTGTGTGTTAAAATTCAAACATTTGCACAGAAACATTGTTTAAATTGTACAGTGAGAACTGGATAAACAGCAAAAAAGCATCCAAATGTGAACCAAGAAAGTCCTCAGACAAAACCTCCTTTAAAAAAATACACACAAACTTGAAAAGCTTTTCTTAATAGTAATTGTTCTCTTACTGTTGTTTTTATGTCATTTTATACATCAGGTCAAGATTCTGGCAGAAATGTTATTTTCAGCATTTATTTTACTGGTGGCCCCTGATAGCTCAGGGCACAACATGAAAATAAGGTGAAATCTAAACTCTCACTCGAAGTGTGAGTCGTTTTTGAGCTAAGAAGAGTATATTGTATCAAATCGTTGGGGTCACTGGTCATGAATTACTTCATAGAAAAATGTGCAACTATGCCTGGGACCATGAGTCTCATTTAAATATCTTTATTCTTTGCAAAACAGCTCTTGATGTAAAATGCTACAGATAGCCTAAAGCATTAGACATTTATGTGTGGTGGTGCCTGCTTTTTCTTCCTTTGCTTCAGGAAAGATGTATTGTGGAAATCATGGATCAAATTATGAAGACTGTGGATAGGGGTGCAAATGGGGTCTGACAACTAAATCTAGTACTCTTGAGGGTGTCCCTGACCCTTCTTCCCACAAGTGGGATAAAATTTTCCCTCCTGTCAAATTTGGTCTGAGAGCTTCTACTCACCCTTACTGCTTGTCAGCACAGGGCATATTCTGAAATATATTGATTTAACCACCAGAAAGTTTAGAAATACAGAAGTGAGCCTTCATGCCTAGAGTATATTAATTTTGTTTTCACTGGAGATTGACAGTTGCAGAGAGGTTGGGGTTGTTGAGACTGTTCTTTTACTTCTGTGTTTTGCTTTTTTCAAGTGGCCTTTTGGTGCTATATGTCCCTGAAGGACATAAAATCACCTTAGTTTTTTGTTATTCCATCCTTTTATTCCCTACCTCCTTCAGAGACAGTCTGTTTAAATAGTACCTTGAGAAAGAAAAGACAAGACAATATCTTGAATTATTTAAGAATTTTTTGAGAAAAATCTTGATAAATATGTTTTTAAAAACTTAATTATCCACAACAGATGTCTTTCAATACAATCTAGTATATCCTGGGGTTTGGGATGGGGGGAATTTATTATATTTATTCAAATTGTTTAAGTATTTTAACTTTTCTTCTCCACCTACAATAAAAAGCTTTATAGTTCTTAACTTCTTAATACCACTGAGAAACTTCTTTGGGGATCAGTAATTCCCTCACTCTGCTAAAAGAGACTCAGTTCAACAAATAAGGCAGTGAGTATTGCTTAACCTTTATTGCAGTTGCATTCCCTTTCCCCCAAACAATTAAAAGTGAAAGAAAACAACCTTCTGGCAGGGAAGGGGCAAAAAAGCCACTGCATTCTGCTGGTTTGTGCCTCAGAGCAGACACCTCATGTATCTCCTTTGCTGTGTTAGACAGTGTAATTCACTAGGAAGAAAAAATGTACTAGACTTGAATTCACCAAGGGAATTTACCAGTTGGCTGAACACCTTCTAATACAAAGTTAGCTTATTCCTTCAGCCAGGATCCAAATCAGAAAATCTGAGGAATAACTTTCAGAGGTACTAGTTCTGTGAGCATATCCTGCATACTTGTGCTAAGAAGTGTAAATCAGGATGAATCATAAACCAAGTCAAACATACAAAGTCGGACTGAACTGCGTTATTTTGCTGCTGCAGATGAGCATAGGGGCTGAGGATCTCATTGAATCCCACACAGGAAGGAATGCTGCTGCTGCTTGGCTGCTGCTTCTCTTTGAATACCTCTGGTATCATAGCAAGTCTTGACTACTTCTTGCCATATCTTTGTGCTGATGGTGTCAGTTAAAAGCCACCCGGGATTCATTTCCTTACTTGCTTGGTCTTTCACCGTTAGTGTCTGGCTTGTGTCCCCCTGAGCCTGCACAGCATTGCTAGTCTGAGGCTGCAGCCATGAGATCAGCACTCAAAAAGTGAAATGAGCGCTGCTTGCAAGGTATTTTGAGGACAGAAGCTCTGATTTTTGTTTGTTTGGTTTTTTATTTTCCGCAGGTTTTATTTTGTCTGATTTAAGATTATCCTTGAAAGCTCACACAGTATCAGACAAGCACTGAAGCAAGTGCAGAAGCGACAGCGTGCTAGGGACAGGGCAACAAACTGTCAGACCTGTTCAAGCAGCCTCAGAACAGCCTAATTATCCTCAGTGTGCTTCAGTGAGTGACAGCATGTGTCCCTGTCCTATTAGCAAAGAGCAGGTTTGAAAATGCACATTACCCAAAACAAGCACCAGCTGGAATGAGGGAATGGGCTGAGGTCGACACACTCTTGGGGTACCTCAACTGAAATACCAACCTCTGAAACTGAAGGGATGCTCAAGCTTATTTGCTTTTGAGGAATAAACAAGACATGATGTTTTAAAATAATTCATATTGTTTTCATGAGAGGAGGTTGTTAATCAAATGCTAAGGCTATGGTTGGCCTGTCATTATAGAATGTTGCTGATCACTAATTGAATACCTAAAAACTAGTTGCTAAATTTTTCTATATAACTCTCTTGCCTAATTAGAACAAGTTCAGAAAAGAGCAACATGATTGGAAAGCTACGGAAATTGCTTCTGAGGAGATTAAAGAAATTAAAATTCATAGCCTGGTGAGCAGATGATTATTGGGGGGGAAATGATTCCTGAAGTATTAATGACAGTAAAAATATTCTTTATCTTAAAAATGGCTGAAAATGGCTTAAAAATCCAGCCAGTTCAAAATCATGTTGGTTTATCGGGAGGAAAACATGAAGGCATCTCATGTATGGAATTTGGGTTTTGCCATGTGTATGTCAAGAAGCATGTGAAAATTAATTTCCCATCACCCACAAATTTGCTGTACATAATGGACTATCTGCTTACCTAAGCTATAAGCATGGATTGTATAGAAGGTGTGGTAAACCCTGCAAAGTAACTAAAGAACAAAAGATTTGATCCCTGCAGCAGCATAACACAATCAAAAGTGGTGTCTGAAGTTTCACAGAAGGTTCAAGATTGTGTGTTTCTGTATTTTGTTGCTTCCCTTATTTCAGCATCTACAGGAGCTTCATGATGTCGTGCTTAGTTGGACACTGCAATGATTCCTCAGGGAAAGTCTGCAGCTTTCCTTCTACTTGCTTAGGTGATAATGCATTGTAAGCCCATTGCTCCTTTCAGAGTTTGGTTTTATCCTTGTGCTACTTTCCTGTTTGCCAGAACAGCAAAATTGCTGCAGCAGAAACATTTTCGTTGCATTCTATGGATCCTCATATATCGTTGTAGGTTCTTGCATTGGAATAGGGTTGTGAGCCACTGTATTAGGAGCTGAGAAACATCAAGTTATGCCATTTCTTTCAACTCTTTCCCCATAAGTTGTTTTTACTCTCTCTTTTGTGAAAAAATGGGAGTCCAGCTCACAAAAGCTTTACATTACTTTAGCTGTTAGCACTCTCCCTAATTTATACTTTTAACAGCAGAATTAAAAGGCTTAAGAAGCCTCTGAGATTGCCTGAGTGAAAGCTCTGAATGAAAATAAAAAGAAAAACAAAAGGAAAAAATAAAGGAAAACAAAAAAGAAAAGGGGGGAAAAGAAGAAAAGCTCCTTTACCTTTCAACATGCTGATTATATGCACTTATATCCCTGTATCCTCTTTCATTTCTTTTTGTTTCTACTACTACCATTTATCAGGAGTAAACCTATTTATCAGGAGTCACCTATTATAGGTGAATTTCAGGCCCTACACTGGAGAAAAATTCTTCAGTGTCCATGTCACAATGCACTGCAGAAGGCAAGGATAATCCAGGTTCTTGTTAATAGATCCCTTGGGATTTATTAGCCTGAAACAACACTGAATATATATATGTATTTATAAATATACATATGTAGGGTTTGTTTATGAACAATTTGGCTGCAGTGGAAAGCAGGTATATAGCCATTTTGGTTATTATTTATGGTAATATAAAAGCTTAAAAATGACATTTAAGAAAGTGTAGAAGGGAAAAGAAAGAAAGAAAGGATAAAAGTAGACAGATACCACCATGTCTGGATCTGTGAAGGAGATTTGATTGTTGCCATTTTGATGTCCATTGGTTGAAGTGTTGGTCCCAGTCTTGATCCATTGGGAGTGGGGGAAGCCCATGAAACATAAATTTCAGGGGGTTAATATAAGCCCAGGATCAGGTTGGAAGTATTTTACACTGTCTGATGTAACATTGTGAATCATGGGCCACTTCAGAGTCATTCAGAAGGTTTATGACACCTTCTAAGACGTGACAGCTCTCACATCAGCCAGGGTGAGCCAGTTATTCCCCATCAGAAGGGATGAATACTGTCAGGCCTAAGTGTTAATATCCCAATGCTTCCCTGGAAAGGAGTTTCATATCTGAGTCATTTGTGTAAGGGAGGACATCAACATGATAAAAAGCACTATCCTGCCTTGCAGGATCTTCTTCTTATTGACCTCTACCCACATGTGGCTCAAAACCCAACTTGTTGCTGAACGAAGGTCAGTTTGTCGTGGCCATCCTCCAGTGGTGAGAGTGCACCCCTCTGCACCTGGGGGATGACTTTGGTATGGCCCGCAAAGCACCCTGCTTGTGTTGCTAAAGGTCAATTGTTTCGAGTCATTAACCATTAACATGCCAGTCTCTCATAAGGTGATATGGACTAATTCTGAATATTGCATAATTCTGAATGGTAACCACATGTTGCAGATCTGTAGTCAAACCCGTGGATATTTCATATATAGTACAAGTCTTATTATATAGAGCTAAATGACCAAATCAGTTCTTGAATGTACTGCAACCATGTAATGTGGATTAGTTTATTGTAGCTCATCTTCATAGGACAGATACACTCATTTTTTAGCAAGTACATCAAATGTAGAAATAAGTCAGCCACTTCAGACTTCATTTATAATACTTTCTGGTTGCTATGGTGAAATACAGCGCTTCACCTTTGGAGAAGCCAAGGAGAGAAGTAGGACATTTGTTGTACATGGGGTGTTTTATATCAGAGAAAGACAGGTGCAACACAAGAAAAGAGCTGCACAATAATGATGTTCTTATGACTGTGGTTAGCAATACATTTATTTTTTTGTTTAGTTTAGTTGCTAACTACTCATTGAACCATAGGGAGCCAGAAACATCAGTTTTGAAACAGAGGTGTTGCACCAGATAGGATGAGGATTTTAAATTGATAGATGGTTTGGAGGCTTGGATGATGAATATTCCTGTTGGTTACTAGAATATTAGCTTTTATTACTGGCATACACAGTTCATTTATTTTCTCATTCATCACCACAGAAAACACCTTCCCTTTCTTTAGGAACTCATCTGAGGCCATCTAACTGCACAACCCATAAAAACATTATTTCCAAGATGTATTGGCAAGCATAAGTGGGCATAGTAATAATTTGGCTAATAGAAATGTGACTGAATATGGAGCTGTGAATGCTGCTACTCTGTTCCATCATTTCTACCAGCTTGCTCTGTAGGCCTCCCAATAGTTCCTTGTTTGCATAGATATATTGATTGATAATGGTTTCCTCTTGCTTCAATATATAATTACAAAAACACGAGTGAAAGAAGAAACTTACCAGGCAAGACATTACTATGTTTATTCCAAATGTGAAAAGACTGAAGAAGACAAGGGTCATAGGGGCAAAAAATTGTGCTTTCTTATAAGCAGGAAAAGCACATCTTAGAGGAGGGTGGGTTGCTACAGCTGATAAAGTATTTGGTCGTGATTGGCCCTTAGCAGTTCCAGTATGCTGCACTTCTGCTATGTGGACACACATTTGTGCTTACAAATTTGGTAGTGGCCATTCCTGCTGCAGCAAGTATGATTTAATGTAAAAAATAAAAAAACCCCAGGTCTGTACACTGAAGACACAGTTGCATAATTTAGAGATAATTTCATTTGTCAAAGAAACCAGTGGGCCTTGCAGTAAAGCAAACAAGAATTTGATTACTGACTATTACTAAATGTAATTTAACCTTGTTTAGGAAACATAGAGCTGCTCTGTAATGCTTTGCTAAAGCTTAATAAATTAAAATGCTACTGTTGCTTCCATGGACATGCCATTTAATTTACAATTCACTTGTGCATTAGGTATTTTAAACATATTTGTATAACATGCTGTGTCAATTAGATTTTTGGACAAATAAAACCACCTGTAACTGTTATGTTGTGAGGGAAGTTGGTAATGGTTTTCTTGTGGGATTCTTTTCAACTCTTGTTTTCAGATCAGTAATGGCAACAGTCCTTTGATATAGATCAAAGCAAGAACAAAAGCTTCTCAGAAGCAAGTGAGAGTCATAAGGTGAAAATGAAGGGAGGAAAAAAGAAATTAAATCCCACTCCACAGCCTAGAACCTTTATGCAGCTATAACTGCAATATTATTTTAGTGTAATTTACTTCTGAGACAGAACCTTTAGAAGCTCAGATATCATATTTTCTTCCTTGATTACAAACCAGTGAAATTTATCTTGGCTGTACAGCTGTTGAATTTTTTTCTTTATCAGCCTATATTCGCTTAGAGTCATTAAAGATCTAGGGCACTTAGTGTAAATATTAAAGATGATATATGAAGCCTGACAAATTTAATCTTGGGTAATTACACTCTACCTTGTTCTTCTAGCTAGCAAAATTTTTCCTGCAATTCTGACTGGATAAGTAATCTGCTAGTGCAATATTGGGCTCTTGAGTAGCTGCAGTGCTGATGAGATGAACAATGTGATTCCATACATTAGCCTCATTTTTCTAAACATTTTATGAAAATTACATTATATTCTGTAATTAGCTGTAGTAGCCTACAATGGAGGTGTTACAGTCAAAAATATGAATTCTTTTATCCTGGGAATAATTATTGAAAAGGTGTGTGTAAATTAATTTCTTCTCCTGGTTCCTGAAATGCTTTCTAGTGGACATAGTCTGTAGATCAAAGATAGAAACTTTTCTGTGTAGAAAACTGCAGTTTATTGCCTGTGAGTGGATTTTTTACTGGCTAATTAACGAGGGAATTAAGTTCATTATCCACCAGGTATCTTTCCTAATAAGCTCAGATTTGGCAGGAACATAAGCTGAAGATTTGCAGTTTATCTAACCTGTATGTAGGTGTCCTTTCTGTGTTTATTTGACCATTTCATTCTCTTCTGGCTGTCTGACACGTCCCTTTGGAAGAAGAGAGTACAGAAAGAAGGGCAGCTAATTAATACTTTCAAATTTTGTTTCTATTTCTAACTCCTCCACAGTTTCCCTTTTCAGATGCATTGGGGAAAAAATATCAAATAGAGTCTAATGAACTATTACTCCCAGCCAATTAAGACACACATACACACACACACACACAAAAATTAGTTGCAATGTTGTGCAGATTTCCTCTCTGAGGAAAGCAGTAAAATTCAAGTCAATTAATAAGAATACGTCCTTGCCTTGAAAATTGTTCAATTTTTGTCAACCTCATTGTGCATTAGACAACAGCAAATCCAGAATGTCTATACAGAAATGAAAATCATTATAAGTATAAAGAGAAAGGTCTAAAAAGACTGATGCTGTTTACAAGCAGACATTAAAAACAAAATATAATGAAAAGACATTAAACACTTCAATGTGTTTGGGATCAGGTAGGTTCTCTATGAGTCAGAAAAAAATTGAAAATATGAAGAGTTTATAACTTCCAGTAAAAATTTCTCATAAGCATTAAAATAGAGGAAAAGTTATTTAAGATAACTAAAGGAATTAAAAGAAAATACACATAATTTTACTGTTCTAATTACAATGACAGGTTATAATCCAAAACCAAGAGCTGACTGGGATTACACTAGTTTACAAATAAATTATGTATAAAAGAAGTGTAATAATACCAGATAATTTTGAAAGAACTGGGTAATTATTTTGTAAATTTCAGGGAAATTTTATATCCTAATATGCTTGTAATTGAATTATTATTTAGGTATTATTTAGACATTTCTAGAATTTAAAATTGTTTAATTTCTTAGTTGTTCAATTTTTAGCATACTATGTGTTAAGCATTTCCTACTTCTTTTGAAGTGTTAAAATAGGTGAAATTGTTTGTTTTTAAATGGCAGATTTTTTCTGCTCTTAGTCAACTTTGAAATTATTGAGATTTAATTTTTATATCTAAGCTTTATAAATAATATTTCTGAGTATTTTTTCCTTCTTTCAAGAAGGGAAAATTAATGGTATTCTAAAAGCATACAGCAATCAGTTCCAAAGTGCACTTAGTGCATAATATGCTGTCCTATTTAAGGTGTCCTTTTTATATTATTTGCATTCCACACATAAATGATTTTATTTACAATGGTTAGAGTTGCCAGTAATTGGTTGGGATTGTTTGTGGAAAAATGTTAAGACTCCAGAAATGGATCATTCTTGCAGATACCACTAATTTAGGCTTATCGACTCTGTCCAGTTCAAAACTCACCTGGAATTTATGCTTCCAGGTAAGATAACTATCCTACAGCACTTCAGCACAGGTTCCTCTTGACTATTTACTTAGGAGAGAAAAATATGTACTTGTTTTTATGCAGAGGTCTTGAGTTCCAGCCAAAGGTCTCTGCTCAACCAGGCCAATCTTCTTCCCCTCTGGCGCATCTTTTAGCACATGGGGAACTATAATATTACCTCCTTAGAGCACTTCCAGCCTTCCTGGACTCCTTTGTCTTTCAGAGCTCTCTCCCACAGGACTCTCCCAACCAGTCTCCTTATCAAGCCAGGGTCTGTCCAGAAGCCCAAGGTGGCCTTTCTGCTGCACCCCTTCTGAGTTTTCTGAGAATTGAAAACTCCCATTTCATGGCTGCAGTGCCCAAGACAGCCTCCAAGCATCCCATTACCCACCAGTTCACACTCAGCAGGTCCAGTGGTTCACCTCCCCTCATTAGCTTCCTCATCAGCTGTATCCCGAAGTTATCACCCCGGGACCCTCCTAGCCTCTCTGCTGTGTTGTATTTCCAGAAGACATTTGGAAAGTTGAAGTCCTCCATGAGAACTAGCATTCTCAAGGGCTAGCATTCACAGTACTTCTCCCAGCTGATAACAGAACATTTTTTGTGCCTCTTCATCCTGACTGGATGGTCTGCAACAGACTCCCACCACGGTATCTGCTCTCTTGGCCTTTCCCCTGGTTGTCACCCATAAACACTCAACCCCATTGTCACCATCACTAAACTCTAGATACAAAACACTCCCTAACATCCAGGGAGTGAAATCCCTGCCTCTCCTTCCTTGTCTGCTTCAAGTCTTAATGGAGAAGAATTTAAGGCCAGTGGATGATGCAATGTTTAGATGGGACAGCTTCATAACAAGTTCTAGTATATTTTTTTTCCTCCATGCAACCTAGTGAAGAATCTCAATAATCTCAAGGAAGTTTGTGCAAGCTTCAATATATTGCTCAATCACCACTAGAATGCCTTACAAAGTCAAAAATGAAAGGTGGATTTGGGGAAAGACAAGGAGCCAAGGCAATGCTTGGATATTACAAGATGTCATCCCCTGGTTTCAGGTTTTTTTTAATTTTATGTAAAAAATGGTGTTTCCTTTTTTATCCTGGAAGGACACATTATTTAAAAATTCTTTTTCTTTGAACAGCTTTTAAAATTTGTTTGTGTTGTCAATGCAGGCACCTCCAAAAAATGTGGCATATAAATATTTGTTTTTAAATAATTGAACAAAATATGACCTATGTGAGAGCAATTGCATCAGACTTTGAATTTAGAAGGATCAGAATAAGGATCAGAGTACAGAGTTGTCTGATATATATAACAGAATTTTATTATCCTCTTATTCAAGATTGATTTAATTTTCAAATGTTTTGGGGCATAGAATTTTTTTAATTGAACTTGTTCCAGAAGAATTCATATCTCTGAGTAACATTGTTGTTTTAATGGCATATTGCAGGAAAGATTTCATGTATCACTTCCTTTTCCTTTCCACTTAGTTTCTTATCCTTGCTGCTTTACTTTCTAGGGTTAAAGCTTGGAGATTCACAAATTCAATATATGGTTCCCCTAACTTAGAGAACTATCGTGAGAAACAACAGGAAAAGTCTATTCCTTTTTTTAAGGATGTATTCTCTGAAGTCAGTAATCAGTTACATTAATTCAAGCAGATGTTCTCAACTCTTTTTTTTTTTTTTAATTTAAAAATTCTTCCATAACTCATTTGCTGTGCAGGTAGAATTGGCCGCTAAAATTCATCAAATTCGTCATCTTTATCCCTTTCATTTTTTTAAGAGATCCAAGCTTTTCATCTTGTGTGAAAGCAGAAAACAAAACCCAGGCTGTGGCTGGGACCACTTCTTGCTGGGTGACTTTCTGCGAGTGGGTTGGCACATTCAGTGGCAGCTCAAGATCACAAGGTAGCCCAAACCTACTCAATGAAAGAAGAATGTGGGCTGACAGTTTTCTCCATTTTAATAATTTTCCTGAGACCATTTTTTAAGATAAATAAGGCCTATTTCATTGCTATAGTATGAGTGTGGCATTGTATTGGGATTATTCTGTCTGTAATATTGTAAACATTTTTTTGTGCTTCATCATTTAAGAAAAAGAACACAAATTTGAGAAAAAGAAAAACCTAAGTAGGAATAACCTCAAGGAAAAAATAGAATCCAGAGATGAGAATGAGGTCAAGATACACATATCAGAGCCTTACAGTGAGAAGATGATATGGAATCACTAGAAATTGTAAAGAGGAAACAAAATGTTACTTTTAGAACAAGAACTTAACAAGAAAATATATTGAATCATTAATGTAGAATATAAGGTAAAAGTAATAACATATTTGGAAGGTGCAAATGTGGAATAGTGTATTTGGTTTTTTGATTTATTTTTTCTGTGCTTTCCTCTTAGACACTGTTTTAGGTTAATGGGAAAGTGAGCTGACACTCAAATTGAGAGCATATATAAATAATACAGAACTCATGACATTCTAGTGTTAAATATCCAGACGAGTAAAATCAAAGAATATTCTTGCTTATATATTGACTAGATATAACCTAAACTTAACTGAAGTAGACACATGATTTTTTGAATTAATAAAAACATGTAGATTCTAGAGTCCTGTCTATATTTTAGTTCCACGCGTACAGCTTTCAAAGAAAAACAGAAAAAAATGATAGTAAATTGTAGATTACATTTTTCTTTCTCTACTTCATAGCCCGTAAACAATAAATTGTTGCTGTTACAACTTTTATTATGTTAATTTTAAATTAAAGTGACTTTCTGAACTAACATAGAAGTATCAGAGCTTCATGATAGCAAAAATTTTTTCTAGTTGAATGAGTTTAGCAACCTGAGTGGTCAATACTGGACATCACTTATGTAATTCTTTTTAGTGCTAGAACATATGTTTTTAATTATAAGGGTGTCTAAATTTTTTTTTTCTGAGGCTTCCCTTCACTTTATTCTAGCGCTCTGTATACCAGTAGACAGGATTTATTTAAATTATTAGGATGGACAAAAGAATAAGCATTTAGGCATAACCTTGTATTGTTTATGCATGTGCTGCAGAAATATTTTTCAGAGCATATTCTTCACGCTGGGTATCCTCCTGGTAATCACATTAATAAACACAGGACAATTAGTTTTATACAGACTGTCTAATAAATCAGCAGGGATTCTTTTTCCCCTGATGTGTAGCCTGGGCAAGATCTTCCCAGGAGCTGTGGAAAATGCCTTGTACCCATTCATGTATATCAGAGTTTGGGGTTCAGCACTTCTAGGTTCATGTCCTGAGGCAGAAAAGTGCTGTTTTGTTTCTCAGTCAATACAGAATACATTCTTCCTGGCTGCGGATCAGGGGCTTGGGCAGTGTGTGTCTCCTTGACAGCACTATATTTTGCTAGCTGGAGGCACCGATCATGCTGATGTGTATTTCTTTAATTTTTGTTCTCACTTTCAGTGAAGATTCTAATTAGACTCTGGTGATGCTTAAGAAGAGGAAGGGGCAGCGTTTCTCTGAGCACTGTTCTTTCCGATGCAGAGGGCGGTAGTTTTCTGACAGGCAGCATTTAGCACGTGAAAACAGATGTCTGTCTTTAGCAAACTGTCATTTCTCAAACTTAACAGAAATTGTGCCCAGAGAAGCTGGGGAAAGGCTGTGGAGCTGAGGGGAATGGCAGAGCTGGGTCTGGGAGCGCTGGAGCACTGAGCGCTGAGAGCAGCGTGCTCCCTAGTGCAAGTTTCCAGAGAGCTTTCCTTCTTGGCACTGACACAGCCAAGTCTCCTGCTCCGACACAGATGTTCCTCCAGCAGCTCTAAATAACGCTGCTCGACGGATACAATGCCATACCCAGAGTTTCGTGGTCCACCTCAGCCTTCTAGGAGGACTCGCTACTGATGAAATCAGATGCTTAGAGAAACATGAGATGCGAGGCTTTATCTAATGTTTTATCTCAGCTGGAGTGGCTGGTGAGCTGCCACGGCTGGGTATAGTGCTGCTGTACACCACTGCAACTTTCTTCAAAGCAAACTCTTGCTAAAATCCTCCGACTTCCCTCTGATTGCAAGCCGGTGTGAGGACTGGAATGATTTGCCTGTTGGAAGAATGTTGACTCTCGAGTGGGAGTCGGAGGGACTGCAAACAGTGGGTATTGTTGTGATTATATTTGCATCTCTGAAGCTGCTTCATTTGCTGGGACTGATTGATTTTTCAGAAGGTAAAGTGGTCACTCACAGTTTGTGCTGTTCGTACGTTTGGCGTCTGATCTGCTAAAATAGAGAGCATCAGCTATAAAAGCTGTGAAATGAAAAAGGTGAAAGTAACAGACTAAAAATCCTGGTTTGCTTCTGTTGCTTTTACTTTGATATTGAAAACAGAAGTAGATGCTAGCATAAGATTTGTATTTTACAATGAACTGCCTGTGAGAGGATGTTTATTAGAAAAACTAAAATAGTGAACATAACACCTGTCAGTTGCCTTTGAAAGCTGTTCAGAGCTACTTGATAGATTTTAGTTCAGTTCATGTTTACAAAATGCTTTGCTGTTCTGATTTATGATGCAATTAGAGTTTTGTTCTGTATCAGTATCTGTGTTTTAAAACTCCGTTTCATAGATAAATGAAATGCTCTGTTATTACAGGATGAGCTTTAGCATCAAGCCTGCTCTACACCTTTTGGAAAAAGGCATAGATGCCAACGTTAAGTGTGTGTATTTAAAATATATATAATGAATATATGTTTTAAAATTCCTGTTGCTTGCTCAGAATCTTGTCTGCTCTCTACTATATCGGTCATATAATTTCATCTACTCCCAAGGAGGGTTTCACATTAATTTATTAGGACTTTTATTTCTATACCAAGTGAGGGCTTTTTCACATTTTATAGAAAAAAGCTATTTCAGGTCAGCTATTACTGAGATTTTTTGCAGTCAACTTTTCAAGTTTTTTGCAAATGTCTATTCAGTCACTGAAGCCCTTGCTCAAAAAGCACTTGCTTTTGTCAATATGTTTGCTCATGTGAGTCCAAACCAATCCTTTTTGCTGGGTAACTGCTTTCAGTCAAAATCACACAGCCAAGGGGAGCACTCCAGTTTTCTGAAACATTAACTTTTCATCATGGAAGAGGATATTTGATGGATGTAGATTCACATAATCACCTCATAAAATTGTTCAGAGTGCTGATAAAATTTGAAATCTTTAACACAGCACTTATAGAGTTACTGAACTATTGAAATAAATCATCCCTCAAACTGTATGTGGTGAGAATATATATTTACTTCATTACTGTATAATGTATTGGAATTACTTTTTCAATTCCAAACAATGGGTAATTTACCCCTCATAGCAGTGCTCACTTTTGGGTTTTTTAATACTCTGGATGTGTAACATTTGTGACATATAAAAAAATCATCATGGTTATGGATTCACTTCAACTTTATTACCTATGGTAACAGATAGGAAAAAAAGATTGAAATGCAATATTGCTTTTTTAGCGTATGTACAGTTAGATCCTTTTCCTGATTTCTCTCAGAATGGGATAGCCATTAAGTTTGTGGGAAAATGTTCTATGTGATTTCAACTCTACTAAATCACTTTTTGAAAAAAAAAAAAATCCTCCTGGTACAAATTACACTAATTTTAATAAAAATAGGTTCAAGATGATCTATCAATTGAAGTACAGCTTTTTGCTCTAATGCACCCATTAGAGTCATGGAATTTCCTCACATGATAATAATTTCACTCAAATGTTCTTAGCAACATAAACCAATCCCTAAATGTAAACAGATCAAACTTTATAAGGTACAGTTGATATATTTATAAGTGCAGTGTGAGTAACTCCAGTGGCTTGGGGGATATCCAGTTCCCCTGAGGCTGATCTGTGCTAATCAACTCTTCCATGTTTGGGTTACCACCATTACATTAAACGAGAATTCTGCACCAAATGGTTAAGGAGTATTTTGCAGGGTATTCAGAAGCAGTGATCTGTTGTTCACCTATTCAATGCAAGGAAAGGTTTTCTGTTTGTATCCAGGGAGGAGCGCATTTGAGCTGCCACTGTTGATCTGGAAACCAAAATGAGCAATGAGTTCTCCCCATTTACTACATGGAGACAGGTCATGGGTCACATGCTGAAACAAATCTGTTCCTGCAGTCAGGCTTTCTGATGCCTTAACATGCTCGTCTTAACATCCCTGATATATTGACTTACACTGCAAATATCACAGAAAGAAAGGGCAGCATGCCTGATGTTTGCTAATACATGGCAGAGAAGACAGATAAAGGACAAATCCTTAGTGCTAACTTGCTACAACTCCACTGATTTTAGTGCAGTTATGGTGAAGAAGAGCCTGAGTTTCCCTTATCTCCATGAGAAAACAGGAGAACTCAGTCAATCTGCTTAGTTTTACTGAATGAACAGAATCACAGAATTAACTAGGTTGGAAAAGACCTTTGACATCATCAAGCCAAAACTGTATTGCTACAGTGTTCAGCAATTGGCAGGACAGAGAGAAACCTGATTTTATCCTGTGTCCCAAACTAGGGACTATGTTTTTTTGCTTCATCCATTCTCCACTTTCCAATAAGCAGAAAAGAGATCAGAATGAAGATAAAGCTGGCTTCACTGGAGCCAGCAAGCTATTTCAGTGAAAAGGACAGAACTGAATCAATACAACTTTTACTAGGAGAAATTGAAACTCTCCTTTGCCTCTCTTTCCATTGCTTTGAAAGTGGTTTGACCCTGACCATTTTCTTCCCTCTACTTTCCTTGCCTGAAACTTTGTCTGCTGGGCAGCTTCACTCCAAAGCTTTTGCTTTGCGACTCAGGCTGGAAGGGGAGGAGAGAGGGAGATCAGACTGAAGCAATGGATCAGAATGGTAGAGCAACCAGGCAAGGCTTGGAGGGAATTCATCTGCCAGAAACTTGGAGGGGAGAGATGGCAAAATGAAGGATTCACTTTGCATTTGTGTGTCCAGAAGAACTGTCAAGTAGTAGCTATGCAGAGAGAATATGTAAACATGTGTGAGCAACTTTTTAAACATCAGGGAACTGCATAAATCAAAGTCTTTGAAAGGACAAACTCTATGACTTTTCCTATATCATGCATTGATTGAATTTTAAAATATAACATCTCATACAGAAATGTTTTTCTTTCACTTGTGAATAGAATCAGCCATTTCTTCAATCTATTTCACATTCCCTTATTCTTCCCCTTCTCCTTACACTAATCTCTAACAGTGTCCAGAGCTTGTTGTTATCTTTCAAATGCTTATTCAGATATAAATGTCATATTTGGCACATGAATGTCCCATGAACTCCATGTTTTTTGGTTAGTAGGACTCACTGGATTCTATATGTCTTTCAATTTAATAGTCTATCAAGGCTAGGTGAGAATATGTGACCTTTAGTTTCTCTTACTGTGATGCAAAGAAAAGACCATTTCACTTGCAGCTATCAATAAACATATTTGGCTTCAAAGTCAGCTTTGCAAGTAAGTAATTTGTTGCTTTAGCTAGAATATGGAAATTGGTGAAGGGGGTAAATAGAGGTAGTTTTTAATAGAGATAGTTTTCTGCCTTAGGATATATGTGCTTTATGCAGGTACAGAAAGATAATTTTTTTTCTTTCTAATCTAATCTGTACGGACAGAAGTCACCTCCAGTCCAAAAGTCATGTCAGTGCATTTATCTGTTCTGTCATACAAACTGCTAAAATGTGGCCTCTTTCATAGTTCAGATATTTAAAAGCCCAGAGAAGATGCTAGGTCTGTCTGCAACCATCTGTGTCAACATGTTGTTAGTTAGCCTTATGGCTTAGCAGAACCAGAAAGGTTTAAAATATTGTCTCGAGTGCAGTATGACTCTCACCCTTGGAAAATGAATGATATGGGGAAAGACATCCTGCTGGGAAATTCTGTATTGCATCATATTTTCTGAGAAAAAGAATACCAAAGAGCACGGGAATTTTCTCCTTCTCTACATGTGGCTGACATGAGTGATCTTGATTTGGATGTCCTCTCCATCCACTGGAAGCTGTGCTACAAGTCCAGCTTCCAACAGACCCTCCTCTGCTGCTCTCTCTCCTGTATAACTTCTCTCAGCCCAATGGGATGCAATGTAGCATAGCTCCACAATAAACAGAAAAACTCTGCCATGCAGCAGTACCTGTCCCCTTGCCTTTTCTCAGCAGCTGCCTATAGCACTGATCTCAGTAAGCTGTTCAGTTTCTATATGGTGAAATGACCGTCTCCTACTTGTCTTTTTTTCTTCTCTAGACAATGCGGAATTGACGGAACTACTTTATTCTGAGTAAATATCTGTCACCTGCCCCAAAAAACTCTGTTCATGGGTGCTGATGTCCCAATGCCAATTAATGGCATCGAGATATATAGTATTGTTAGGTCTCCTGTGGTTGTTGGTGCATCTGTCACACCAGAAATGAGAGTAACTCCTCCAGCATCAAGTATATTAACACCTGTGCATGTAGATTGTTTGTTTGCTGGGTGTGACTAGATGAAAGGTGTTAAGGTTCAAACACTATCTTTCCAGTCACATAATTCTTCCCCTCAGAGACAAACAAACTGTATTAACTTTTTTCTTTTGGCTTGTTTTGCCAACCCTCCTTGTAAACCTGGACAGACATTCTGGAGTCAAGGTCTCTAAGGAGAGTCAGTCTACAGAAGTATCTATAGATTGCACAGCAGAGAAGAGTTACTTCAGAAGATTAGATGTGAAACAGCATTAAGTTGCTGCTTCAAATCCAACCTTGATGCAAATAAGTGTAAAAATTGAGGTGTGAATTTCAGGATGCTCATATATATATATATATATACATACATATTTCTCTATGCTTATGTTGGATGCAAGACAGGCTGAAACTTACTGAAACTTGTGACCATCTTAATAACCAGCCTCAGGGTTGTTCTATTGAAGATATTCTACTTACTCTTCACCTCCCCTCAAAACATAGGCTCTTCTAGGCTTGGGAGCACGGTTATGTTCGGAAAGCACTGTCTTGACTAACCTTAATATAATTACATTGAAAATGAAATTTTTATTTTGTGTTGTTTTCCTTTTACTTTAGCGGCTTTTCTACCTGGACCTAATGATACGATGCACAAATAACAAAAAAGTGTAAAATAATTTGCTTGGTGAAGAACAGCAAAAATCATTATTTCATGTCTTAATTTGTGAAATCAAGCTTTTACCAAATTAGGGATAAAATGGTACAATTTACATTACAGTTTTGAGGAAGGGCCTGTTGGTTTATGAAGATCTTTTAATCAGCTGCTTTCCATGAACTTCTTCATCCAGATGAACTGAATCATTGAGGAATATGTCATTTTAGATCCATATCAGTCTGAATTAAAATCTAGATACTGTGTGAAAAATGGTGAGAAACATTTAAGAGATGTTACAAATATTACCAGGAATATTTCTGTAAGGATAACATATGTCCTATCTCTTCATATGGGACTTTACAGATCCTCTCTGGTTCAGGATCATACAGAATATTTGCCTTCTAACTTGGGGAGGGCTTGTTTTGACCACACTGTTCTGGGAGATCCCTTCTCCACGGTCATTAGGTCCTCTACTTTGTAGTCTTGATTTTTTTCAAGAAAATATTCATACTAATAGTAATTTAGTTTGACTATTTGTAAGCAGGTAGAGAAATTTCCCCTCTTATTCATCTTTGCAAAGATTGAGTTGCTTTTGAGCATCATTTGAAGTTTCTTTAAGAGTTCTGAATATTCAGCTTAAGGAAGTTATTCATCCAGATATGTCTTGGCAATTTATGGCCAAAATCACATGTGTTTTGAAGGGAAAGGAGGTATTTTCTCACAGAATATAGATACAAACACCCAAAATAAAGGTAGGTGACATATACCTGATATATCTGCAACAAAGTCTGCATCTAGCCACCTTGCATCTCAGAGCATGGAGAGCAGGATCTTCTTACAGAATGCCCTGAGATTAAGCATTTCCCCTGTGCACTCTGCCACTGCTCCATGCTCAGACTGCTTTTAAAATGTAGCTCTGGATAAAATAATTCATTTTAAGATGACAAAAATTTGGTATGACAAAATATGCTTCTGAAAAATAACTACATTTGGTCAGCTGAGAATAGGCGTGGAGAGAAAAGCATTGCCTAATCTCTCATGTACTTTAGGGCTGAGAATCTAGAAGGCCTTGCTGTTGGAATAAGATATTTGCAGACACAAATAATCATTGCCTAAAATTATATAGAACAAGATTGAATATACACAATGATGGAATGACTGAGTGAAAAAAAATCCATAATAATGTACTGATTAGAAATAATACAGTTATCTTTGGTCTCTTGACTGTCACATTATTTGCTCCATTTTTGATGCACTTTTTGATAAGAATCCTTTGGACTTTTATATTAATGAGATATGAGAGACACTCAGTGATTTTGCAGGGATTTATGTATCTGATTACATGGAGTCCTGTTTGAAACACTGAAATTCATAAAGCAGCTCAGCCTGTTGCATGTAATGCAAAAGTAACACCATAATTTGGAACTATTATGCTACAATTTCATTGTCTACTATGCATTTTAGCTCATAATAGAAGTACTTAGGGAATTATCTTGGGGAAAAATTGCAAAAGCTACCATAAAACTTATTTTGCAGTCTCATCTCTGTAACTGCTTCACGTTACTAGAGCAGTGTGAAGAAGCACAAACAAGACCATTCTGTTTCTAGAAATGAAATATGCCTTTCCAAAGTCTGTAGTCTGTGAACTTTTAGAAGTAGGCCAACAGCAGATTGATTGCATGTGTGTATGCATGTGTGTACATTCCGTGAAGAAAGAGGAATAATCTAAACTGAAGAATTTGAGTACCAAATTTTAACAGTAAGCAACTTAACAGATATGTTATCTCAAGAAAACAACTGTATAAAGGAAGGTCTGACATAGATACAAATAGGTCACTTTTAATGTTTGTTTATTTTAAAAGCCATTACTGATCAATGACTCTAAATTAAGCTACCGCTGAATAATACATATTTTCATGTTTAAATGGTAGACTATTGTGCAGATTGATTATTTTATAATTGCTTGTAAGTAGATTGATAGATTCCATATGTGCATTTGGCTGATTTTTGGATATGTATATAAATGAACAGTCAATAGTCAATATCATTGACAATTTCTGATAGATATCTATCCTTTTTCGAGAACATTTTCATTCTTCTACTAATCATTCAAGAAAGAGTAAGTTACGTCATATGAAACAAATCCTTGTTCAGACAACACAGCTTTCATAAAGTTAGAAGGAAGGATATTGATCGAAGTTCACTGAAATGAGTCAAACCAAAATAAAGTGCAACAGTTTAGTGACTGTTTCATGGTGAGCCCAAAGGAGGCTTGCTACTTGCAGATAAAACTGCTGGGTTTGGAGTGGCAGAGTAGAATTAGAGAAATTAAAGAAAATATAGTTGAGAAAAAAGGGGAAAAAGAGTCTAGTTTGCTTAGTGATCAACCACCAAATGAATAAGTAGCAAGGTAAGGAGGGTATCCTTTTTTTTTTTAAATTAAAATAGAAAAGTTAGGAAAGTAATTAGACTCATGAATTTCAGAGAATTAGATTTCTATATTTTGTATGTCAATCATGGTATATTTGAGTATGTACTCCTGTGTAAGGAGAGGAAATACAGCATTCCCAGCTCAAAACCGAGTTTTATATTTCTAAGTGGAAGCTCCTTACTAAGCTGCAATCCTTCAGACAACCATAGTAACAGAAGGACTGGTTCCAGCCTAGACATATCTGAAAAATGCAGCCATAATGTTTAACCTGTGCACTAGCAGTTTGATCTATATCCTTCTTGTACTGAAAATACTTTAGGTTTCTTTGTTTCTCAATAAAAGACAGTGTTCTAGATTTTACATATCATGACGAAATTTGAGCTAAGGCAAAATGAGTAGGTTAACATTTGTTTTGCAAAGTTATATTTAAGAAGCAATGGTCTAAATTTCTTCCTTTGAGACAGTAACAGAAGAATATTCTACTTGATGTGAAATAACTCTCCCAGGGAAAGGTATCACTTTCTACAAGTGGTAGAGCAGTAGTATTGTTTACATTGACATACTTACTGCTAGTTACTTTGTATAAGAATGTGTGTGATTATTATCCTTGGACTATTGGCTAATCTGGAGTCAGCATCTGCCACTATTTCTTCTGTAGTTTGATTTGTTTATAAGTTTCTTCATTATTTCCCTGTCAGACAAGTGCCAATTGTCAGGAACTTCAATTATATAATTGAAAGAATCACAAATAAATACCTGGGTTGGCATTCAGGAACTCTCATTGTGATCCCTTTCCTCTTTGACCTTAGTAAATCTCGAAAATGGTGACAATTATACTGGGTAACTCACGGGTGGTTGTGAGGATAAGTAGGTTGAAAAAGCTCCATCAGATGCCAAAGTGGTGAGGCCATGTGATGAGTATTGAGAGACAGGCATCAACAGATTTCTCTTAATCTCACTGTCAAAACTCAGATTTGAAACTTGAACATGCTGAGTGATAATAGCTTCAAACTGTTGAGATGTTTTAAACAAAAATATCACTCTGAATCCAGACAGAAAGGTGTTTGCATTAGTCAATATCCAAGATTTCATTTTTTTTACTAGGAATAGTATGTATTTTCTTGTTGAGAAAGCGGGTAGTCTCATCTCATATTCTAATAAAAAGCTGGTTTAGAATAAATTACAGCAAGATTTTGACTGAAGAATAGTCAGTACCTTATGTTGTACTCTTATATACTTTCTGCAGTTACAAATGCTTCATATTACCTATTCTTTTTAGTATAAATCTTGCTGTTTCTTCTTTATTAGGAACAATATATTTGTTTGAGCTCATAACCATATATGTATAGAGAAGTATACACTCCTTTATGAGATACATAACACACAGAATACATTTATACCCATATACAATTAAATATGTATGGAAAATAATTTTAGATTTAAATTTATGGTGTGCTAAGTGCAGGTAGATGAATTAACCATATTTTACAGAATGCAAATTAAAAAAAATTCTTAGCTGCTTGTATTTCTTTGAAATACTTCAAATACAGGGCCTATTTCTCAGTCTCTTACTCGTGAATAGCTTTTTAATGCAAAAAAATGGTAATAAAATGCATTTTTAATTTCAGCATGTGGTGTTTTTTAATTATCACAGTGTGGAGTTTTTCTATGGATTCTGTTTTCCCAAACATAAGAAATATAATTAATTTTCATTTAAAATTATAAAATAAGTCATAAATACTGTGGAGGATTTTTTTCTTAGTTTAGCATTGTGTTTAGGGTCTTTCTTGTTATACTTCAATAATGATACACTGCAAATAAATGTTTCTTTTTTACATTTCAATAATAAGTGTATGACTTATATTGCTTCAGTTCTCTCTTCCTCTGGGCAATTTTTATGTCCTCATTACTGAAGTCACTAAATGGAGCCAAATCAGTAAAATTGCAGTAACCATTTGGGGATTGGATTCAGCCCCAGATCCTCAGGTAGATCAGAAAACTGTAACTTTTCCACTTGTTTCTCTCAGTTTAAGAAGTCTAACGCATTGTAGTAAATACAGAGCTTGTAGTGTATAACAGAGATTACTTATGTCCATCACTTCGCTCTCTCAGCAGAGTATTGTGCACAAAACAACATTCCAAATATAGTAACCAACACAAAATTGTAGGCTGTTCTTATAGAAATAGAGAACCTCAGTGTATTACCAATAAATGGATGCTTCACTGTGTACCCATATATTACCATGAATTTATGCTTCTAGCTTTTTTCCAAATGGAAATGAAATTGCTGAAAATAATGTTATTAAAAGCTTTTATTTAGATCTCTTTTATCCGTGCCAGGTTAAACTTGTATCTCATAGACAAATGCTTGAATAGAAGTATCTGAAGCATTATAATGAAGTAAATCCTGAGCAGCAAATTCTTGCTCTTTTGAATTTTAATGAATGGTGCAATTTTGTATTATTTGTATAACAAGAGACAGTAGTTGCAACCATTCTATTGGTTATTACTGTAAAAATTGGATTTTCTGCTAAAGGCTTTACAGTTCAGGGCTGTTTCTCTTTGTACCACTCCAGAAGCAGCCAGAGAGAGGCTGGCAACATGGGGAGCAGCAATCTCATTTCTGGTTCTCTGCTGCTGAGAAGGAAAAGTAGCAGCAGGTCAATACTTCTAGCAGTTCATCCTTTCTTCACGCTGCATAGCATCCTAATCTGGGATATCTGAGGGGAGGGACAGAGAGGAGATTCAGTGCAATGCCCACAGGAATAGAGGGCAGAACACAGTGGGTTCTCAAATCCTCTCCAAAGTTGAGAAGGTGGCAAATGCCATAACATTTGCATGCAATGTACATTATTATTTACGTATATGTTTATGCTGTATAGGTAGGTCAGCCATGCCCAGAATCCTTTAATGGATGCATATTTTTAAGGAGTGCTTGGAACTATAATAGGTTAATTCATTAATCGCAGCAGGGTTTGTTAAGGACCTGATGATGTTAGCGGCCTTTTCAGAGTGGATTAAAACAAGAAGAAATGGGGTCAGAGAGGGCAGACACAACAGCAAAAAAAATAAACTGTTTAGGATTTTCTGTCGTTTCAGTTTTTCCAGGAAGTGTAGTTATTCTTATTTACTGTATTGGATGATATGAACATTTTCAAGGACACTTGAAAACCAGCTGGTTTCAAACAAAGGAGCCTGGCAATGCAGGAATACAAATAACGATGTTCTGTTCTTTAGAAGACTTGAACTATGAGTATTGGGGCAGATCTCAGGGGAAAATTTTCAGCAAATTAGGCCACATCAATTCAGTTCCTAGATATTGTATTTTAAGTTGTATGATCAATCTCTTCATGGAGATGAATCCAGACAGGTCTAAACCATGAGCTTTGGTGTGGAGAGTAGTGGACTCAGATAGCCAGGAAGCTGCCTGGAATGTACATTAAACTACTTCACAGTGAGAAAAGAGTTTTTATAGTCTTGGTTTTTGAACAATCTCCCTCTTTCTTGTTTCAATAAAAACCAGTGTTACTCTGCAGGAAGCAGAGAAGCATTATTTAACACCAAGTGATTCATATGCATTACTACTCTACTACACAGTTGTACATTTCTGAAGAAAAATTAACTTAATAATAGTTTTATTACTTTAATCCTATGATAATTGAATTCATAAATTCTTCCTTTGGAATGTATTTGAGAATGGTTAAGAGAGTCCTAATTCTAAAAATTAATGGAAAGAACCCCGTGTTATCTCTAGTTGGACATTTTAAAAGAAAAGTAATATTCATATATTCTGTTGCTTTGTTTTCAGTCGTGATCTTTTTGCAAAACATTTCTCTCAGTTGAAACCTTAGTTCCTGAAAAATTATATAGAGGATTTTTGCTATAAGTCTTCTTGGCGTGTTATGCAAAGGAGAAAGGAGAAGAAAGTTAATAAGTTAGAACTGAGGTTTCATTTTTATTTCTTTTGTGGTTATATAGAGAAAATTTAAATGCAAACTTTTTACAGAACTAAAACTCAGGAGTTCATGGGATTGATAGGAATGTGAACTGACAGAATATGGTAAGGCTTCACCTGACTTACTGCTTTCTGATTACCTTATTTAATATCCATTTTGCTATTCGATAAATATTTTACATTTAAATCATCTTGTTCATTCTCAAAGCTTGCAAAACAAGGAGTAAATCTCAATATTCCTCCCCTAAATGTATTCCTTTAATATAAATTTATCCTCTGGTCATCCTAAGTAATTTGCACTTTTCAAGAGGGGACTATGGAAGGTTTAAAAGCAGACAAAAATACCAAGCCCTCTTTAACCTGGGATCCAGAAAACCTCAATAGTGGGCACTTTTTAACAGAAAACATTCATGTGAGTACTCATCTCTTTTCAAATTTTCACCCATGTCTGTCTGCCTTAATATATTAGCAGGGTGGAAAGCTCTTTAAAAATAATTATACTAGGCTAGTATATATGTTAAGACACAGAGAGGTGTTTAAGGCCTCAAAGTAGATAAAAGTTGGATATCTGAAAATCTTGTCTTTCTATAAAGACATGGATTGCACTCTGATTTTTTTATACTGCTGGATATGTGTATGTTTCCCCTGGCACATCTCTTTTTCCAATCAGCAAACTTTGTGTTCCCAAACATTGCTTTTTAATGACAACAGAGAGCAACCTGAGTAATTTGTATGTATGGTAGTTTCACGATAATTAAAATGGGCTCCAGACTGGGTGTGCTTTGGGGAAATCATTAATCTTCCTTGAATTATCATACCTTTAAATGTGCAAATGTCCATTAGGTACATGAAATTAGTCATGTAACACTATATATTTAGCAAATTAAGGTGGTCATACTCTGTGTAATAAAGAAGGCAAATATACTACGTGTTTGCTTTCCATAGTACTATGATTATGTTCTTTCAATAGATGTTGGGATTTTCTTAAAAACTATCTTTTTCTGCAGATAATTTTTAAATGTAATTGCAAATTCTCCTGCACACATGCATTCCATACCCCTCGTTCCCCACCTCCAAAGAGTGATCATAGTTTCAGCTGATTCAGCTTGTTTTGTGGAACATCAACATGCATTAAATGCTCAATAACTGTATTCCACTTAGTGTCTGTCAGTTCATATGTTTGACACCAGTCATGTATTTGTCATTCAACAGCAGGTTAGTATCTCTGAAACTGCTATTTTAAATTAGAATTGAAAGCTTAGATTTTTTCACTTCAATCACTACATCTGTCATCCCGCAGTCCTCAGAAATGCCATGTTTGGCAGTTGGAGCGAGAGGAGGATGAGAGCTGAGTAGCTCAGTGTTACCTTATTTCATGTCCTCTCTGTGAAGCAACACGTTAAAGGCCAAGTTGTTTTACTAAAGTGAGAGTTAAAATTAACTTTCAAAAATGCATTTCTTGATGTTATGGTAGCAGATAATGTTTTATTTCAATCAGTGAACACAATACCATTTCTAGATGCTACATGTTTTAATTTTTTTCCTCTTACCCTCCTAGAAGTTGTAGGACATTAAAAATTAAATAGTAAAAATGAATTCAAATGTTTGTGATTTAAAACTGCTCCTGAAGGGGACAGATTAATGAGAAAGACTGGGCTGGGATTAACTGAAGTGATTCTCCTTCAAAGTTGTTATGACTCTATGATAAGGTACTGGGTTAAGAGGGTGTGAAGGTGTGATATGCACTGGAATTGTAATAGGCTTAAAGGAGGAGAGCAGGACTGTTTGCCAAATGTATGTCAAAGACATCACATGACACTGCCATACTTTAGGACTATATTTCAATGACCTATTTTAAATGAATTTGGGTCAAAGCAATCTGAAGATTGCCTAAAGAGCTCTTTAATGGTCGTTTGTTTTGTTGTTGTACACTGTAATAAAGAATAACAAAAACTTCCTGGAGCAAGAATGATCTAAATATTGTAAATGTTAGCCACCAAGACAATTCTTGTCCACAAATTCTTGAAACACCTCTAGGAACTCTAATTAAAAAAGAAAGAAAGAAACTATGACTGATTAATATCCAGAACTGAACTGGTTTAACTAACAAAAAAATAATGTTAACTGTCAAAGCTAACTGAAAAGGCAAAATTTCTGTCAATATTTTTTGGATTAGACCTTCCTGTTTTCTCTAGGCATCTGCAGAGAGGTGCTGCCTTGTCTTGTAATAGCTGTGTTTGCAGGCTGGATCTACAATTCAGAATTGTCCTCATTAAGAGGCAAATCTCACCTCACTTTAACCTTTAGTCTAGCAGTGGCTCCTTCAGACAAGCACCCAACCAGAGCCGTGGCCTGTGAGCTGGAGCTGTGACAGTGCCTGTGCTGTTAGCAGGGCATGTTGCTCTGGAGACAGATAACCTCTTTGCTCCCCTTTCCCTGGGTGTATTTAAAATACATTCAATGCCATGTACACATCATCAGCAAAAGCAAATTTCAGACAGCAGAGGCTATGAATAATATTTTCAGTGTGATCAAAAATGAACCTCAGGTTAAAAACCCTCTCTCTTATTATTCCTTCTTCAACAATATTTTAAATTAGGTTAATACACTCTGAGGCATTTTACCTGTCACATTCAAATGAAAGCAGTGGACCATATGCTGGTTATTTTTCTGAATAACTACTCCATGTGAAAGCTATTTTTAATAACACACAGTTATGATAGTTCACAGTAAACATTTATAATGTATAGGTACTCGGGGCTTGTCCTGCATTTTCTGCCAATTCTCATTTCTCCATGAAGAACCCTTTTTTATGATCTTCATTGTTAAAATTACCAGGAGTTTAGTACACATAAGAAGTGCAGAATGTGCCCTCCTTATTGTTATCAGCAAAACAGTGATCTTCAGACAATATGAATAAATTACTGTTTTTCAAAGAGTAGAAAGGTCAGCTTCTACCTCTCTGTTCTTTGCAGAGTGAAATTGTCTGCTTGCTACTGTTAGTTTAATAAGACCTATTAATAATATAGAACTTTTTGGCTAGAAGAAAAAAAATCTAGTGTCAAAGTATTTTCAGCCCCATTTTCAGATGATGCACAAATCTATCCATTCACAAAATTGCATTATGAAAATGAGACATAAAATATGAATTGCCTTTTTGTTTTGGTTATGTTTTTCTTTTTTTTTTGCCTTGTTTTTCTTGTTTGCTGGGCTTTTTTACTGATACATGTATAGTAATTGGAAAACATCTCTGGTTTAAGCCAATCCTGCAGGCAAACTGCTGCGTCACAGTGGCTGATTATTTTAATAGCTGTGAAGAGATCTACCTCTCTGAGAAATTCATTTGTAGTAAAATCACCCCTAGGCTTCTTCTGCAATCTTTAAACTTTCCTTGATCACATGCTAGCAGAGAAAAATAGCTCAGCAAAAGCAGTTGGTTTTGGGACCCTCTCTGTCACAGTGAAGAAGTGCTGTCTCCATTCCCAGGGCAGGACTGGTCTGGAGACCTCATGTGGTACTTCGACTATTGTCTGCTGTTTGTCACAGAACGGTTTCCAAACCTCCCAATGTAATACAGCCCAAAGGAAACTAATATCTCAAAATGATGATTTTCTGCAGCATTGACAGCACATAGAAATGTGTTTTTCAAGGTTATCTATGAGTATGTGGAGCTGTAGTGTTTTTTATATGTTCAATACTTTATTTTTTATCAGGAAACTTCACAGTCTTCTGTGGTAATGTTGGATTTTTTTGTCTGTTTGAAAAATGACTCATTGAAGTTGGTGACCAGAGCACAATTATGCACCTTCAATTAATACTGATATAGTTACTGGTAATTAGACAGATGTAGCTAAATTTTCTACTTTATTTATAGGTGTTGTTCATTGCAAAAATTATTCAATAACATTTATAGTATTTTGGCAATTATATGTGGTGTGACATTGACTATCTTCATAAGTAGCAGAGATAATTGGATATATTATACAAACTATTTCATAAAACACTTATTACAGTGACAAATTGGATACTATTTTATTTTACAAGTTCTTCCTTGAGAAAGGCCAGACGAAATGGGTTGAGCAAGAAACAAACTTTTCTCTTTGAATAAATTCCTATTATTTGTAAGATAAATGGTGAAAAACTATACAAAGTGCTGAGAGGAAAAGGGATATAAACTATTCTCCTGAAGCAGTCTGCATTTTTCAGGCCTGGAGGTTGCTCTAGCTACAGCTGCCAAGGTAGAAGTTATCTTGACTGCCCAGCTTTCAATTCTTTTCCAAAAAGATTTTTATCAGTAATATTTGTCAGTGAGCCAGAGAAAGCCCATCTGTTGGAGAGAGAACTCAGTTACCCTCACTCAGGGTCAGCTAAGCTCTGGAATTTGCCTGTAGTCAAAGGTTCCAACCTAACTTACTGCAAGGTTTTTTTATCAAGCTTAGATTGTGAAGCCATAATAATTCCCTTGTATTTAGCTCCCTTTTGGTAAACATGTAGATGTTCACCATTGTCCAGATTTCAAAGACAGTAAATTCTAACTTTTCTGCTCACAAGCTGCCTGATTGAACTGATGAGTTGGTACCTTATTTATTTCTAAATATGTTTCTACACATTACAGGAATCAGTCTAAATAAGACTAAGCCATGACAGGGACTTGTGTCTACCTCCCAGCCTTGTGGAATTGGCCTGAGCTGTATATGTCTGAGTGCAATGACTGGTGTTAAAGATTGAGAAAGTGTTAGAGACTGATGTAGAGAGACATATTGTATAATTTTCCAGGGTTTTTTTCTTCCTGTATACTTAAAAAACCCTTTTTCAAGGAGAAAGACTGGATGTCAGGCTGACATTTTCAGTCGGCACCAGAGTAAACCCAACACAAAATTACATATGCTCTTCTGCTCAGTGTTTATGAAAACATTTTGCTTGAACTTTTACTGCCAAATGAGACTGTAACATTGTCTGTCCTAAAAACTGATAACATAGGCTTTCCCATGACACAAGAGCTGGCAATAATATGCATCAGCTGTGACTTAGGCCCTTTGCAGAGGTTTAAAACTTCTTCACTTGAAACTTCCTGACCCTTACATTTCTAAAGATACCATTTACAAAGAATTTCATGCTGCAGGGTGCTAGTCACATTTCTTCTCTCCAGGAAAACACTTATAGAAATGTGTAAATTAAAAGACCATTATTTCCACTGAAGTCTGAACACTTAAAAATCAGTTGAGTGAACTTTGCTTAAACTTAGAAAAAACTGATAGAATAGTATCAGAGAAATTATTATTTGGCAGGGTCAAACACGTGATTAGCCATTCGACCTAATATATGGTGTTGTCTTGGGTTTGCCTAGAAAATTATCAGTAACGAAGATGACAGGTGTGAATAAGCAGGAGTGAAAATCAACTCAGAGACCTCTCATCATTAGCAAGTGGTGTCACTGTATAATGGCACGAAAAGTAAGGGAAGTTTGCAAGACACATGGATTATAAGAAACCTCTTATTTAAACCAGGTCTGATGTTGCTTCCAACGTAACCAGAAATGTACATTAGTCATCATTATAAAATCAGCCTTTCCCAACAATGACCACAGAGTGATACATGGACACTGCAGTTGTTTCACGGATGCACAAAAGCTTTGCAAGCCATCCCTTCTGAGTTGAAAAACATAAATAAATCCCTCAGCACTCTGAGCACATGGCTGTGCTGGAGATGAGGTAATGGCTAGATTGCTGTGGAAATTTATGGGTCTCCAACAAACCATGTTAAAAATGTACTGAATTAATATGGAGAGTCAGAGTGGCTCTTCCACAGTAAAAAACAGATTAGGCAGTAGTATTATTGTGGGTTACTGTTGTGCTCTTGTTGGTACAGAAATGCTGTCTAACTCGCAGATGATTCTTCCTATTAGAGAATGTAAAAAAAGATTTGGGCTCTGTACAGCTGTGTTCTGTGGAGCTAGGGAGAAGAGTAAGAAACGCCTTCAGAATAGCTCCTGGCTCTTTTGTGAGTCACTCTGATAGCCTAAGGAGTGCTTAGAAAGAGGTTTTATCACCTCTGGAACAGGCATGAGCAATTACTAGGTGTTTCTAAGGTGCTATTGTGTCATGACCTCTGAAATTTTTCTTCTACTATTTTTTTTTCTGATTCTAACCTTTCCTTTTCACTTGTTGAAGTTTCATAGAAATCTCTCGTCCCAGAAATTACTTGCAGCATTTGGTTGCACTTAAAGGCTGAATGACAATGATTTAATAAATACGAGGAAAAATTTTAAAAATGTGTACTATATAGATATTTTCAAGGTTAATGAAAGTTCTCTGAAAATATTAGATATTTTTCTTTTTGATATGTCAAAAATATCACTCTAGTATTTGCGGTATTGTCGCTAACACTTTTGACAACCTCAGAAGTTCAAGGCAGTGTTATGTCAGTCTGTGCCAAAGGGATCCTTCCTCTAGATAAAGCTTTAGTCTATTTCACATCCTTAGCAGCCCAAATTTTTTTTTTTCTCAAAACTTAATTAAATACTGTTCCATCTGGTGGGACTGAGAAAGGGCACGTGCACACCATTTCTTGGTTCTCAGCAGCTGAGGGCAATTGCTGAAATTCGATGTGGGTAATCTTACATTTCGCAGAACCTTAAGCAGTTTAGGCATCTTTGACAACAAGTTCTTTAAGGAAATGGATTCTACCTCACCACTCTTTTTCTTTTTTTTGCCCATGTAATTTCATCAGAATTGCTTTAGGCAGCTTGAAGACTTAGCTTTGCTACAATTTTTCCTTTAATTCTCAATTTGTAAAACACCCACATTTGTAGTTCTGTTTTATTATTTTATTAACGACTTATAATCTTAATTTTAATAATCACAGATAAAAACCCCTTCATTTCATTATTAAAATATAATGACCTGAATTAACTGGGAATTATGAGGCAGGAGTATAGGAATGAAACATTATTTTAAGGCTGAATTGTAGATAAAAGACAAAACCCCCACCTAAATAAAATAATAAACTTACTATAATTAGCCCCAAAGCTTTGTATTTTTATGTTGCTATATTGTCATTTGCTTCTGTTAAAATGGTGTCTTAGAAGAAAATATGGATGTGGAAATGACAAGATACTTCCTCAGATTTAAAAATTCTGAAGATTGCATTCAACACCCTGGAAGGGTTTTTCTTTCCCATAAATGGGCTTGAGTTCTACATAGAGAAAAAACTCTTCTGTAATGGAAGCAGAACCCCACAAAGTTCTGATCTAAGTTCCAGGCTTGCTGTCATTTTGCATACACGTTAATTTTTCCATGGAAAAATGGTTCCTTCTCTGAACTACTTAATTTCCTTAGATTTCATCCCAAACACATCGCAGTCAATCTAATTTATGCAGTGTTTATTTCTGAAGTAACTTATTTCACTGTACCATACCAAAAATACTCCAACAAACAGATTACCTATCCAAAAAAACTATTACTAAAATGGTAACACCTTATGATTATACATCTTCTATTATTTGCACAGGTCCACTTCTACACAGCAATATGCACTTAAACATAACATAAAACATAGAACATAAAATTGTGCTTTGGTATCAGCATTTAGTTAGTAGCCTTGGGGTTTTGCAATACTTTCTGTTCAGCTGTCAATTAGAGATATAATAATACATAATAAATATTTGCAAAATTTCAGCTTGCTCACCATAAGGATTTGCAGGTTACATCTACTTTTCAGAATTTTTCGAGCAACGGTTACCCCTCTTGTTCTATTTCAAGGTGAAATAACTGATAATGTAATTTCAGTATTTTGTCTGGTTCGCTTCAAACAGCTTTGTTACCAGATTGTTGCAGAACATTGCATCAATCTTACTATTCATTAGGTTCAGGACCTCTGGGCACTAGCATATGTAAAGTTTCAGTCATATGAACTTTATCATCTCTACTGTAAGGATTGTGTCACTATCCTTGTTGGGATGATTTTATTGTCTTTTCTTATATTTATCCATACAATCCATTGTACAAAGAAACTGACATAAAACTTCCCTTCTCCCCCTGTTCTGTAGCATGAGATAAGCAATCTGCTCCCTCTCTGAACCTCTGTGAGTTAAAATTTGAGTTGAAATTAGCCCTTTTTTGTTGCTCCATTTCTAGTAGAGAAATCCCTTCCCTCTTCTACCATGAACACCAACTGTCACTTTCCATCTAAAAACATTTTCCAAGGCTCTTCCTTCACATCATCTCTTAAACTTGAAGATGTCATGTCTTCCTGACATACTTCAATGCACTGAAAAGAGTGGTCCGTATTACTGGTCCTTTCCTGGCTCTCTGGTAGTTGTGGAGGAGATTTTTGTAGATTCACAGCCTTCTCAGGTATTGCTGTGTTAATAAGGACTTTATCTGTAACTCAACTCTAATTTTTTACAAATTTCTGCTCCTGCTTTAAATTGCCTCAGTCATTTCATTTTTATATCTGTGAGCAATTTAATTTTTTCTGTCTTGGTCTAATGAAAATTGTCATTTCCAATTTCCCTTCTTCATCTTATGCCAACATTGCTGTCTACTCTTACATCAGCACAATTCTGGGGGTTTTTGGTGGTGCTGGGTTTTTTGTTTCAGTTTGGTTTGGGTTTTTTTGCAGGGGAAGGACTATTTCTTCTAGTATAAGAGAAAAGATACATAGGGCTCTCAGAAATTTTAATGCCCTGTTAAATTACTGCAGACGGACACCACGGTCCAGGGCATGGTAGGACTAAAACAGGAGACAGATTTCTACTGATAGTTCTATAATACCCTCATGCCAAGAAGAAAATTGCAAATATTGTTTCTCTTGACTTCTTTACTAAGTTGTATGTGTGACTGTGTGAGCCATTTGAGACTTTAAAATATATTTGTCAAGTTAACTGCATTCCACATTAAAATGCAGTTGCAGAACTTTTCTTTGCATGTTTACTACTCCTACTGCCTTTCATTCCAAGAGCCTCACTGGATTTATTAGAATTTCTACTGACTGTCAGGTGCCTGCTGATTTGATTTTCCAATATACTCACCTCTGTGTTCTTTGCTTTAAAAGAATAGATACAGCAGACAAATGGAGCGTGGTTTATTATTCTTCTATGTATTATAAAACACAAGGAGTGACAGTTCATCAAGATCACTGTTGAATTCAGTGACAATGTAAGGAATTTATCCTTATTTCCCAGTGCTTGGGATACCCATTCCTCTGGTGAAAGATGCAACCAGGAATATTCTGTACTACTGTAATTTCCGGTACATCTACTATGCCTATCTTCACACAAGGTGGAAGGAGATTTTTCACTGTATCTGTCTTATGTGTTTTCATGGCTTATGTCCTATTGCCAGAGCAGAGCAGATTCCCTGCAGTTTATATTCTGCTCCATTTACATCTCTCTGGTAAAAAGCAGAGTTACTCCAAGTGTAAGGTTTACTGAAGCAGGACCTGTCTCAGGATCTCTCAGGGCCTGAGACACACTGAATCTCTGAAATTTCAAAGTAGATGGTACAATAAAAACTGGGAGAAAAACCTATGCCAAGCTGAAATAATGAAGAGAGGTTGGGTTGTTGAGCTGTGTAATTAAGCAGTACCTTAAACATACTGTGTGAAGCTGAGGTTATGGACTCAGGAGTAATGTGTTACTCTGAATCACTCATTCTTTAGTAAATACCCCTGTGCATGTTTTAGTACATTACATGTTCATGGAAATATGAGATGGTTGTATCTTTTTAAAATTTTTTAAAATCCTGTAAGGATTTGAACAGAAATCCTCAGTAATAAGGACAGATAGCTGTGCATCCCTCATTAGTAGGTAGACATATTTTGTGTTACCACTAAGACAAGAAATAGGATGGGATGCTCAACTCTCAAAAAATGTGAGAACTGAACTGTAACTCTTGAGAACTTCTTTTACTGAAGAATTCATTCATTACTAACAAGACCACTATACCAAACTGCTCTTTTAATTGAGGAAAAATAATCTCAATGTTAGTTAAACATAATGCAGGATATGTGTAAGGGACACAGTCTTTATGATATTTTCATGAGGTTTATGCCTTGTGCTTGTTCCTAAAAGGTATTTGAGGTATGTTGTCTAGTTAAAAGGAAACGCTGCTTAGATGAATAAATTTTCAATTATAACAGGAAACCTTCATCCTCAAAGTCCAATTTATGTCTAAAGATATAGCCAAGGAGTTCCTCTTAGACTGTCAGTTCAGCTAACAAGCAATTTAAAAGCTAAAGGCTCAGCATAGTGTACACAATTTTGGCTGAAATGGAGCTGCAGTAGATGTGCAACTTTCAAAAACTGCCAGCAAAAAAACCAAAACCAACAGATACGTAAGATTATTAAATATAAGTAAAAATAGTCACAAAAAGAAAGAAAAAAAAAAGGCTCAACTCCTTTGTTGTTTGCTATTTACTTTTTCTGCTATTACCTCTGAGTATATACCCACAAAGATGATCAAATGGTATCACTTTCCATGAGTGTTTAGACACATAAAGCTCTTAGTTAAACATTTTTACAATCAGTAGATTATTTTGCCAAACCATAATTTTGGGCAAACCAAATTCCAATACAGCGATTAAGTGGAGTTCATTGAAAGGTGCTAAAGGAATTGTGAGTGTGGTAAGATGGTAACTGGACGGTATACCCCAAGGGACCAAAATTGAGGAAGGACTCCTGTCCTGACACATTCTCACAGAATTCTTCACAGAACTCTTCTGGAGTGGTGCATTGCACCAGGGAGATGGCAAAACTTTGCCCCAGTTTCTCTCCCAAACCTCTGCAATTCACCAATGTTCATAATTAAAATTACTTTAAAATGAAGGTCCTTGTTCTGGGTCACAGTAATTACCATGGTGATTTAGGGAATATGCCTATGTATAATTTCTGAACTCACTTTGAGAATTTGAACTCTGTACTTGTAACTGTGTCAGACTGAAAACTCTGTTTCTACTCCACTTTATACCTCCATATTGGGAAAAAAGCTAACAAAGAATGGTGAAGCTTAGATAAAATTTATGTACGTGAAAGTATTTTTGAACAATTTTGAGTGTTGCCACATGTGGTCTTTGATCATCTGAGGAAGATAATAGACATCATCTGATGAACATGCATGAAAGTTGTAAAAGACATTTTCAGATCCAGTGTTTTGTAGAGGGAGAGTAGATGACACAGGTTTTGCTGAGAGATAAAAACTCATGTCAGACAGGTAAGGAAGAACTGTGCATTACTTACACAACTCTGATTCAAGTAGAAAGGAAAAATAATTTTTTCACCTGTTCTTTTAAATAATTTTTTAAAAAATATTTGATGAGATACCTAGAGACAGGATAAAGTATACTGGAGGTTTTTACAAGTAGCACATACCATATGCTGTAACTGTTGTTTAATCTGGAGGAGGCAAATTGTAAACCAACGTGTTGGTCAAACTAGTGCTCTGGAAAATGATGGTTTTTTACTAACTGAAGCATTTGGGAGAATTTGCAGTAGTCATAGGGCTTAGGAAAGTAGGCTGTGGGAGACTTGCCTCTCTCTATTCATGTTCACTGTCTGGCAAGTGTTATATCCTGAGACAGCATCCGGAGACTGAAAGCCAGATTTACATTTTAACCTAATGTTGTTTTGGTAAGTAAGCCAAGATAACAGCTTAAGGAGTGATCAACAAAGGGAGATTTACCAAAACTGCCATGATTGCCAGCTATAAAAGTCAACGAAACAAAATAGGAAGATGAAATATTCTTTCAAGTTAGCTGGTATTTCAGAACATGTATCAACATTTTCTAAAGGAACTTATCGTTTGCAATATGGTGTCCTGGGATGTTAGGAGAAAACAAGTGCCTTCAGGCTACTCCAACAAATCCTCAAGCAGTTACTATAGGATTTGGTGCTGGCTAGCTGCTTTTATCCTCTCTTAAATATAATCCTGATAGAACTTGCAGTAAAAATCAATGGAGGAATTTAGGAGAGGTTCAGGAGGATTATTTGCTACTTCTGTTCCAGAGGGAAAACTTGAAAGAGATACAAAACCTTGACTGATAAGTTATGGTACTCATCTTTGCATATTTTCCTGCCGAACCAGTGGTTATTTCCTATAACTGCAAGAGTAAATCTCCTGGATTCTCTTAGCAATGTTTCCTTAGACTGTCTACAAAAAAAACCCCAGAGATTTTTAGAAGCTCTGTTTTGCTGCAGTGCTACAGAATCGTTTTATGTGGAAGGTGTTGTTCAGCTTAGACCATATTGTAGTTTGTATTCTGATTTCCTAGCCTATACCTTGGCGGTTCTGGCTCAGCATATCAAATTCCATGGTTCCTCCCATAGCAGCAAGATGAGATAAATGGTCACTTTTTCTTAAAAGTAAAATGGAGCATAACAAAGGAAGATAATTTCAATAACATCACTCTCATCTTATTTCAGGCTATCTGACTTATAGTCAATGTTTCCCTTTCCTTTATTTCTCTAATCTTCCACATACCTCCTCAGGACTCAGTCTAAACTGCTGGTGTTCTGTAGTTACACAATTACTAACATTTTAGACATTAACAGCAGTCTGTGATGGAGCAAGTAGCCAAAGGAAAACAGATGTAGAGCTGTTCTTGATCAGTAATTGATCAGTTACTTTGTTACATAAAAGAATGTGTAGTTGGAAATGACTAGCATTATCCAATGATTAGTAATTAGCAGTATCTGTTTAACAGGATGGGGGCAAGATGCAATGGAAAAGCTCATGGGTGGACATAAAGACAGGATGTTGGCTTTCTAATTACCTTCTCTTCCATGGCATGCAGCATAGGGAGAAGGGGTAGGAGGGGTTGCAGTCAGTCCATAACAGCTCTCCTTTCCATCTCCTTCCTCCTCATACTCTTCCTGTGCTCCAGTCTAGGCCCTTCCCATGGTCTGCTTCTCCAGCTTAGTGTCTCCACAGGCTGAATCTTCCCCCAGTAAATACCTTTCCGCTCAGTCACAGGGTCCTGCAGCCACCCCACTGCTGCCAAAACCTTGCCACTTAAACCAAGCATAAAAACCTGGATAAATACTTAGTCACTGAATCCTATAAGCTCGGAGGTAACAGTCATATAATCTTTTGGGCTGATTCACGAAGCATTTACCTTGAATGCTCTTTAGATATGTTCTTGAGCTTACTAGTGCAGTTGAAGGACTCAACGCTTCACGGTACACGAAAATTTTCTTAGTGCCTAGCTTCAGAGTATTAGCAGTCATTTCATACCGATTTGTTCCAATATTATTCTTTGCCTTACACAGCATTATCTCCAGATCTCAGGTTTGCACTTTTTATGTATTTGCTAACAAGAGCCATTTTCATTCTTGGTATTGCCTTAACTAAGCTAAACAACTTCCAGGCCACCCTGGGAATTTTTGCTTTCATCTATTCCAACTTCAGTTCATCTTTCACAAACATGACTGAGCAGAATTTTGCATTCTATCATTGAGTGTTTCTGCCTGATACCAAAGACTCAGAGTTTCAAACTTCCTCTAAAGCATTTTAGGTATCTTCTGTTATGGCCACTTCAGATCAGTAGTTGATGGCCATTTTATGATCAAATAATACATACAGGTTTTTACTTTCTCTCTTCAAAATAAGGGGAACCTTTGTCCATCTCACCTTTCTTGTTATTTAGATCACTACTGCTTAGTGAGTCAAAATATTTTATGAAAGCTTTTTCATTTTGGTATTAATGTTAGGTGAAAAGTATTGTACTTTGTCTCTGTACACGTATGAAGAGCTGTGAAGAGCAATTTGCCCATTAAAAGAGTTGAAACAATTGAATCAAAAAATTGTGATGGAGAAGTAAGAAGAGAAATAAATATAACTAAACATCCCTGATAAGGCTGTCTGTTAAACTGGTACTGTATGGGTGAGAAGGAATTTTCAAAAATTCAGTTGGCTAACATAAATGTTGAATGAGTGCACCATTTGCAAGTACACTATGAACAAGTATTATTTTCCTGGTTAAATGTCTTAATGCTGCTAATAAAAACAACCAAAGCAAAACAACACATACCCCCTTCCTCACATACTGAGGTGTTCTTTTCTAGAATGCCCTTCATAGGCTCCAGAGAAACATCTGTTTGTCTTTCCTGTCTGAAAAGAAGGAAACCATAAGAACAAAGAGAGAGTTGCTTCCACCTACAGACCTTGAAAACATTCTGGCATGTTGTTGTTGTTATAAACTTGGCTCCCAGCTGCCAAGATGATAATCACAGAATGGCAGTCACATATAGTACTTTCATATTTTTTGTACCCCAATTTTGTTTCCCTTAATTTTTGTGTCTCCATCGCAACAGCCATTAATGAAGTTGCCACAGGTGTTTTTATGCCAAAACTTCTTAGATCTGTTAGTTTACCAAATCTGTGCACCTGTAGCCTTTTCATTAACATTTCACTTATTCCCATTTTCTCTCCAGCATGCATTTAATTGAGTATGTGAAGCAAATAAAAGGGGTACCACCCAAATCTCAATAATGCACCTAACTATACATAAAAAATGTGTTTATTACCTATTTATAGTTGTGAGAGTTTGTGGAATGTATATCATATGAACCTCATGCAGTACACAAATTTCTTCCATTCAATTAAATTTTTTTAAAATTCGGGACTTATAAATTTCTGTTGCTTAATTCTCAAAATTGTAAAATGAGGATGACGATAATTTATGTAACCTCTGCCTGAAAGTAGCTCAAGCCCTGTGTATTTTAAGCTTTGGTTGTCAATAAGTATAGGAGTTTTGTTTTCACGCAGAAAAGCAGAGTCATAAAGCTGGATGGTTTTAGTGCTTTTCAGATCTGAATGCCTCATCATCTTTGGGTATCCATTTTGTGTTACATGCCAGAAGTGATTTTGAAAGTAAAGCTTTAACGTACATCATAAAGCTCCCATGGCAGCTCTTTTGCAATATGTTGTTTTGCTTTTTTCCCGCTTGTATTTGTTGCCCAGATGATTTAGGATTTCTTAGATCACAAGGACCACATTGTGAGTGAAATTGGTTTTTCTCAAGAATTGTTCTTTCTAAAGGAACAGAGAGTTGTAATTATCTCAGAGATGAGAAAAGCTTGGAGTTGCAGAGATATATTGATTGAAATTTATTACTTTGGGGCTTTGTATGATACATGTAGTGACTAGGAAGAGCTTATTAACAGAAACTGTGATTATCCCAGAAAATGTTCATCTTGGCATGTGACTTCTGATAGTGCTAGCTCAGATGCCTTACCTTCTCCCACTAATTTTCAGATAGATATTACAGGGGACAGTCTCTCCTGCCAGATAAGGTAAAGGATCAGACTTGTTTTAGTGTAGCATTGATGCCACTTTCTCTGAAAGGAGTACTTTGTTCTGCCAACTTATAAACAAGCAAGAGTGGTACTAAACAGTTTTTGATTACATTTGTTATGTAATTAACTTTCTGTGTAATTTGGCTCATCTTTCAGATCTAAGCAGAATTGACTGGGTTTACATGCATTTTGTTCTTAAATTCTTCATACGTTGGCTTGGCTGTTTCTAATCATTCAGAGTACAGCTCTCAGTATCAAAATGTGGGTTGTGAGTTGTGAGAAATGTATAGAACACAAGTGAAAAAATAATATCTCTGCCTACTATACAGACGAAATTGATGGTGGATGCTTCCCAATGAATGTGTCCAAGCAATCAAGTAACTGGGTGATTTTAGAGTTCAGTTGACAGCTGCTTTCATTCAGCTTTTAGAGCTTTTGCATTATTAATAATACAGTCTGGTGACAGCAGTAGGGTTACACTCCAGGTGCCCTAAAAATTAGATAAAGATCTTTCATTAAAGCCTGAGAACTGAGACAAGAAAGTTGCTGTGTTGCTGGTTCTGCCCTAAAACACACTGTTTGACCCGTATCTGTTTTGATTTGGGTCCAAGCATCTGTACTTGGGAAAGACCACAGTCATCATTCCAAGCCGTTATGGGTAATATTAGTGAGGAGCCAGAACAAAAGGGCTGTGATGGATGATAATATAAGACCCATTCACAGGAAATTAGATTTTTTAAGTGCCGAAGAGAAACATTACAGAACTCAAATACCAGTAAATAGCTGCTTTCTCCATCCCTTACCCTGGAGGAGGCAGCACTAATGTTCCTACAAGCCAGAAGGAATGTTGTTTTAATAATTGAAACTGCGCACTTGATCTTGCCACAGATCTTCTGTTTCATTAGACTTAAAGGCAGTTCTGATTCCTAAGTGGTTGTTTTTCACAGAGGTACAGAAATACATACTAAGAAAATAGTGTACAGATTTTTAAAATGTAGTTACCAAAATGCATCTTTTTGTCTTCATTTGGGTCATTACCACTTTTTTTTTTTTTTCTGATGCTGATTAGGAAGACACCCATAAGGAGAAGGAAAACCAGAAATACTTTGGTTTCAAAAGCAGCTCTTAGTAACAGGATCTATGCCTAAGAAATCTGATTATATTGGAATGACTGAAAATCTGCCCAACACTTACTAAAAATCTTTTGTGAAACCTAAGTTTATTACATGCTGTTGTGACACATCAGGCATTAGAAGATACTTCTCATTTTGGTGACAACTTTGCACAGAGTGAAGATTGGTATATGGTTTCCCTTCAGTCTTATCCTCTTAGATGAAAAAAACCCCCTGCTTTTCCAAGGTCTTTCTATCAGAGTCCATTTAATTCCTGATAATCATTGTGAACACACTTCTACAGGTCTGTGTCCTTGAAAAACTGCTCCCTGACACTTGTATAAAGCCCTAACTGAAGTTTTACTAATTTTGCCAGATCATTCTTTCTTCAGGGAACTCTTTGATTTTGTCTCAACTGACTTTTTTTTTTTTTTTCTGACTTGTCCAAATCTCTTTGAATTCTAATGTTGTCCCAGGGTGCTTCCAGTTCTTCCCAAACAATTCCTAGAACAGTTATTTTAATTTTATGGTCTGTGAGGTTATTTCATGTAACTTGCTGATGTTAGGATGTGATTTTCAGCAGCAGATTTTGGCCAGAAAAGCCTTCTAATCATAGAAAGATCAGCTCTTTATGCCATACAGAAAGTTATATATTTTTTCACTTTTTCAGGTATCATCAATAAACTCCACTCAAAAGTATGTACAATATTAATGACTTAATATGGATATCTGGGGGGGAGGTTCAGGTTTTTTTCAACATTTTTCAACAAAAGTGCTGGAACAAAATGCCCATGTTATTATTTATACAAAAACACAAATGGTTTGTCCTGTAAGTGATATTAAATGACTTGCAAAACTATCTTTCTGGTTAGCATATTCAAACAGCTAAAGCAAAATTTCCGCCATGAAAATGTTATTTTATGCCTCTTGGAATGTACTTTTTACTTCCTTTTTAACCCCCTGCTCAAGCATGATATAATACAGTTTGAATTCCCTATTGTAATCGCATTTTACCAACCAAATCCAAACTAGCATAGCCTTGTTAACTTCATCATAACTGTGGTAGTTCATATCTGCCTAGGCCCCCCATCACATTTTTTATGCAACTCCTAAGTGTTATGAGTGATTTAATTCACTTGTGTTACACAGATGAGGAGATGTAATGGTGATCCCCAAGTGATGCTCATCTACTAAGTCAGGGAAGATGACTCTCTCTGCATGAACTTGGACGTGTAATAGGATGTGATATTCAGTCAGACCAAAGGTCATTTCCGTATGCTCTTCCATATCGTTTCTGTCTACATAATTCAATCTTTGGAATGACTTCAAATCCACCTGTTCTTGAAGACGATATTGCTTGCTGGAAAATGATACAATTTCAACTGCCATCAGTATTATAAATTTATGATTGCTGATGAATTATTGCTCCTCAATATTTGATATTTTAATCAAATGTTCCTTGGGGCGCATTTTCATTTCAGATCATTAGTGTGATTCTTATTGGAGTACAGAAAGAAATGTAATGGAAAACGCCCAAGAGGGATCTGAAAGGCAAAAAATTTTTCTGCAGAGGGTTCAAAGTCTATCAAAGTCCCATTTTGACATTTTTAATAAAATAATTTAGACTAATTTGATATTCTGATTGTGAAAAGAAGCTGTGTTTTAGATAATCATGGAGGATCTTCCAGGATTACATGGGTCTTTCAATTTTAAGTAGTCCAGTACTTCTAAATATATGCATATCGCATGTAGGTTTTTCTTTTCTTTCTCTTGCTTTTGGTTGTAACACTTAACAAAGTTAAAAAAAAGGTAAAACCTTTTCTTGCTGTGTTTATTTTTGCAGTAGGTGTTACTGAAAAAAAAAAAACAAAAACACAGGTGCAGGCAGTTTTGAATATTGGATTTCAGCTTTCATAAGGGAGATTTAGACTGGAAATATCTCTCTTCTCAAAACACAATGTATATTCCAAATAGCTGGCAATAAAGGAGGAGACGGATAGCCTTCCAGATATCTCAACAAATACGGCCCTGGATTTACTATCGGGAAGGAACCAACAGTAAATGCAGTAAAGAATATTCCAGTAAGACCAGAATCTGTAGCAGGGGATTTCAGTATCTTTCTTAGAAATATGGATATTTGAATAGTAATGCTTGGTTGATCAGGAAGAGGTTAGAGAATAACATGACTAACTGGCCTAAATTTCCAGAATATATTTCCTAAGGTCTTTCCACTCTTCCACAAGGTCAAAATGAAGGTGAGATCACATCACCAGCCCAGACCTTAATCCTGAAAGGCAATGTGCATTCTGCTCCCAATCAAGCAATATAATATTTATACCTTGTATGAGATTGAAATTTTTTTTTAAATTTTTTTCTCCTTGAAGAAGAAAGCATGATCTCAATCTCCCCATTCTTGGCATCATTTTCATGGAGTTTATAAAGAGAGGTCTGGCTAATAATTCAGCATGGATTTAGCACATATATACACATCTTCTTTGACTTTTTCAAACATCATTAGATTGATAGTTCCATTTTACCAGCAGAAACATCCTTCAGTTAAGTAATTCTAATGTACAAAATTATGATCATCCTCAGAATTTAAGAATTAAATCCTCAAGTTTAATTCAGAACTGATTATTTTTTCATTCAATCTATTTCTGTGAAGGCACAACTATGCTGCTTCTTTACTTGCTATCTTTCCTGTGTCCAGTTCTGTCAAGACTTTTCAAACAGATTTATCCTGAAGTGTCCCAGGATGGTCTAGCACTTTTGATTGAGTAGAATCACAACAATCTGGAAAAGAGCCTTGGGCTATGTTTGTGAAGGATGTGAATGTGCTCTGAAGGACTGTAATGCTAAAGAGTAACTCATAATACTTCGATGTATCTTTTCCATGGTGGAAGCAAGTGCCTAATTAATTAATTAATTAATTAATTCCTTTGTTCATTCTCCTTCTGTTGCTGCTGTTGGCTTTATGCACCTGGAATTACTGCTTTTGTTTTGAGACAAGATCACAAGGGATGGAGACGTGTGCTACTTGCAGACTTTGACTTACTCTTGTATGATTCTTGATTAAGGTCAGATCATTGCTGCAAACTTCACACTATGAGAGATTTCAACAAACGCTAAAGTATTTCAGAAGATTGTATTAGGCTTGGGCTTCTGCTGCAACAAGTCTCAAATGTGCCAACCAAGAGGTGGAATTTCCATCTCTAAGATAAGCTTGTACATAATTCTCTCTCTCCTTATTATTATGAAATAATTACTGACATTATTTTGAAATACAGTACTGTCACTTGGAACCACCTCTTAAAGAATGCAGTGGAGCCTTTTTAGACACACACTGTGTAATGAAGGTAATGTTAATTAAGCAGCTCTAAGAATTTCATTTATTCAGCTGTAATGAGCCCAGTAGCATATAAGTGAAATAATAAAATTTTTGCAATTCTGAAAAAGCTCAAAGTCAAGAAGCTATGAGCTAGTAATTGGAGGGAATAAAATAACATTTTTTTGTTATTGTTACAAATTCCCTCAGTGTGCATTATATCCTAAAGACAGTTAAGCAAAAGTTTTGATGCAAATGAGGCGGCATCTTTTTTAGTAGCATCATTGTCTGAGGGGATGGGATGAAAATAGCAAATGCCAATTGAGGTATTTTAGTCCCACTAATTTGTATAAGGAGTGTTTAACAACTATGATAAATAAAGCTTTGACAATGTCTCTGTTGATTAATTCACCAGGTGAATATTTTAAAAAATATTTGAAAGAATATATAAAAAAATCACACATAGAAAAAATAACATTCTGAATTAGAAATACCTCAGTAAAAAAGATTTCATTTAAAAATAATCTTTTTTTTCCTTTGATATACCTGCCCTGGAACTGTAATTAAAAGCCAAAAATTCTTTTGAACAGAGTGTTTTCAAAAATGGTTGACTCAGAACTGAAGAACAATTAGAAATGCATTTTCTCTATATAAATGTAAACATTTGTTCATTTCATTGCAAGTATTTTCTATCTGCCAATCAAAGCATAGAACTCCTCCAGGAGCATTGAGTCCAATCAGCACTGCCAAGCCCAGCACTGAACTGTGCCCCCAAGAGCCCTGGTTACACATCTTAAATCCCTCCACTACTTCCCTGGGCAGCCTGTTTTAATGTTTGACAACCCTTTTAAGTGAAGAAATTAACACATATTTATTTTATCAGATAGTGGTCCTGTCCGACAAAAGAGCCTATAGCAATCCTGATATCAGGAAGACCCTAAAGGCTTAATCACTTCTGGCTACAGCTTTGCCAGCAGGAGAGATTATTATCTACTGCTTTCTTACAGACATTTTTCACTCTGGGGTGGTTATTGTCCTCTCACATCTATTAGTTCAGTCTCAAAAATAAACCACACTAGTATAAACAGTTTCAATAGTATTTTGCTCACATATCTAAGGATATATACATGTTGAGTAATGAGGTTTTATTTCTGAATTAACTGCCATAATGGTTGTGTCACTGGCTACTCAAGGAGAGAAAGAAAATGGTGTATGTTAATTTGCAGTATATCGCACCCTGAAAAATAGCCAGGTTTGATCTCAAGAACACATTAAGCAATATTGTAACAAAGTGCTGTAGTAAATTGCTTATTAAGTCTGAGATACTGACCAATGGGTGATCAGGCTGCTTTCTCAATGTTCTTTATCCTGTTCCCACTTTCTTTTTTTTTTTTTTTTCATTTTTTTATTTAGCTAGCAATAATAAAAGTTCTATAGATTGCAAAAACAGTATTACAGAGTCTAAAGGTCTTCTAAAAATCATTAATTATAAATAGAAATGACATTTTGAAAAAAAAAATTCGTGAAATTGCTAAAACAAAAGAAATACCAAACACCTACAGATTTATTTTTAAAAGCTTAATTAGCTAGCACTAGTATAACCATCATTAATGATTTATTCCAAACAGTCACCAAAAAGATTGCTGATGGTTTATTAGATATCTTTTTTTCCTCAGTCAGTTCAAGTGCTTTTATTAGGAGAAGGGACCTCAAAGAAATGTGCTCCTGATGGCCCTCTTCCTGAACCTCAGTAATTTCTTGCAGTTTCAGAGCACAGATTTTCTTTGCAGGTAATTGCAGACACAATGCTACAAGCCTCTGTGTCATTGTCTAGTGGAGAGCAGCCACTCAAATCAGTTTGACTGTCCGGAGTGACAATTCCCCCAAATCTCTTTTCCCCAAGTCTAAGTGATGTGAAAGAAAAATGAAGAATGAGAGAGCTGTTCTACTTTTCTGAGCTGGCTAATAAATCTCCTTGCGACACAGGTCACCAAAACAGGCATTTTCTGAGAGATTTCTGTCTGCCTCACAGCATCAGGCTTTCATACAAACATTCCTGGTGAAACGGTATCAATTTAAAAATCCCACTCATATATGAAAAGTTTGCCTTTTTTTGTTAAAAATTATACTTTTCTTTTTCAGTATGTTTATTCTGTGGTTTTTATTACTATTTTTTCTTGGTTTTTTTCTTATTTTTGAGGACACTAAAACCAGTAGAGAGACTTGATTTCTTAACAAGAAAATGTGCATGTAAGTCCCAAAAATTATCATCAAAAACTTGTATCAGAAATAATATCAGAAAATATTACTGTTCCTTTAAAAAAAAAATCTAATATCTTTCAGTGTCCCCAGCGTCTTAATTTTATAGGCCACCAGCAATATTTTGGTCTTAATCTCCTAGTAGACCTTCGAAAACTATTGAATTATGCATTCTTTAGAAAATATCAGCTTGTTGTTTTGTGCTTGTTATTTATGTATTTTCATACTTAATGTAATTTTTTTTTTTCCAAAAGAAATACTTAGGAGGGTTATTTTCTTTAAAAGTAAATAAATCCTGTGTAGAGAAGCTGTTATGTTGCAGTCTGTTACCAAAAGAGACATAAACTTTTGCAAAAATGCCATAATTGGGAATTTGCTGTCAAGCTCAATATTATTCTAAATTGGTGGGTAGGAATTCTGATTAATTCTGGATTTCTCTTTTAAATTCTTAGTGTCTCTAAATAATTAGATTAATTGGATGTACACAAAATTGGGTCCTTCAGTTCCTACTTCTTCTTTCACCAAATCATTTTCATTACTCTTAATTCCTATTAGAAAAAGTGAGAATTATTGGTCTTCCTGTAAGTATTGGTAGTGCTCTGTATTAAAAATTCTGAAACACATAATTTTGTCAATACACATTCAAGACTAGAATTAGAAAGGTACTTTCTATGCAAATGTGTTTCCACTCTGTTACCTTATTGTTTTAATTCTGCTTCCCAGTCTTTAACAATTAATGCTAGTTCTAGCATTTCTCTTCCAAGACTGTCTGTAAATTTTTACAAGCTGCCTACTCTATCCATAGCTCATTTCCTGCGCTCTGGTTTGCCAAGTCATTGCTTTCTATTTTAGCTCATTTCTAAAAACTGCTTCTCATCTATTTTACTTCATTTAAATAGATCAACAATATCTATTATTTATAATATAAATATCTAATATCTATCAATTTCTGCATTGGGTCACAAAGTGGAAAATCTTGAGAACCTCTATATTACTGATTTGTATTTGGGCTGTTATGTGCTTTTCTAGTTCCAGAACTTTCACACAGGAATTCATGTATTCCACGCTCTACACTTCCTCACCACAGTTTGATGACTGTCTGGTGGTACAGAATACCAAAGCAAATGGCTTCTAACCATGTATTGATCTTTTTGAATGTGGATTCTGCTCAGCTGAATTAAGGACTTTTCCATTGAGTTAAAATCACCACATTCTGTGTAAAACAAGACCTACAATGAACTATTTTCTATGTTCAGATATTCCTTGAAGTTAAATTCCACAATCAGAAGGGACTGCAAATTGAACAGCTTACTGCTACTCATATCTTTTTTCCATGTTTCCACCACCTAGCTGTTAGGCGTTGAGTAACCTTCTCCGAACTAATGTACCTTTTACTGCATGAAAATCTAAGGGGCATAACAAAAAATTGAAATTTCTGCTGAAATTACCTCAGACCAGAAAACCTGACGGTTTTATTCAAACAAAATTAGAGAATTATATGCCAAGGTTCTTTTTAAGAAATTGCTACAGATTTGCATGTCTACTTCTATTCATTTGGTAATGTCTTAGTTAGACTCTATTACTTAAAAATTTTAAAAATATAGGTAGTTATCCCAGATTTTTTAGTATGACATAAGTATTTTTTTCTGAGAATTTATATAACTATATATATATATCTATATATCCATATATGACTACGGTTATATCTCTATCTGCTCACCTGATTTTAAATTGAGCAAAAAATACCACTAAATTTTGCAGATATCATTTTAGACAGTAATGCTCCTGTCCCTAGCAGCTGACATTACACAGCTGTGCTGTATGGGTTTGTGCATGCATATGTAAGAATCCGTAATTAATTTTGTTGTTTGTCTATTTTGTTTGCCTTATTTACATTGTCTGGGACTCATTGGGAAGTCTCTATATCTCACACTTTAAAGAGTTAACTGTGGCAATTTGTTTGAAGTGATATGTTGTAAGCACCCTGAAGAAATAATATGAAATTATTTCTTTAAAATGCAACTTCTTTGTCTTCCACTGGGAAAGAAATTATTGGAAGAAGCCTTGAGAAACTAAAAAGAATTTCAGTTTATACCTGGCAACAGTTTCCAGATTCCCAAGATGGCCAAGATCCATGTGTGGATGGGCTATCAGAAGAAAAGAGAGCAGCTTGAGGACAATTGCCAAACTATAATAATAAAAAAGTCCAACATATTTTAATTATTTGCAGTCAAGTTTGGAAGTGGTCTGGAAAAGAAAATTAAAAAACCCAACCACCTATCAGAGCCTTCTGTAAAAACAAAATAGGAAGTGGATTTGCATGCCTTTAGGTCTGATAAAAACCAGTATCCAGTAGGGTAATATATTCTAGTATGGCAAGAGTGTGGTTTGTCAGGATCCCTGGGGAGTGTCTGAACTGAACATATTTGCTCTGGCAGAACTCCCAAAACAATAACCCTTGCTCTAAAGGGACTTTGCAAATAATTTTTCTTTTATTAGTGGTAAGACCTTTGGGGAAAGTGATTTCTCTCCTGGACATTTGCCTCTTCTCGTTTCCTGTATGGTAGCATTACAGCACTCAGTGGTCTTCCAACTTACTCTTCCACTTTTATTGAGTCATAAATTGATGTTCCTTTGGTCGGTCCTTTTACTACAAGTTGATACGTGTTATCACACACATGGTTACTTTTCACTGGTTTAGTTGAAGATTTTGAACACCAATTAGAAAAGCATTTTGTGATAGGGAATAAAAAAGACATAGGGATTTTATGTATGGCAAATAAGTTACAGCTGATTTATACCAGGATCTCTCAAGTTCAAAAGTCAGATGTATTTCTTTCTGATTGACACCAAGAAAGCAGGAGAAAATGAAATACAGCGTCCTCTTCAACAAGCTGAATCACAGAATATGCTGAGTAGGAGGGGACCCACAAGTATAACCAAAGTACAACTTGCTTGGAAATAACTGACTCACAGCGCAAGAATTAGGGCCATGAGAACTGTGGTCCCAGCGCTTGTTCTTCCTGCGCTGTTGAACGTTCTGTCAGCCTCAGTGTAAGAATTTGCTTCATGCAACTCATGACAGAGCACTGCAAAGGATCTTTCCCTTAAGTTAAAATCAAGCATTTCTTCCTGTTCAGTAGCTGCCACAAGTCTTTCTTTTGTTCTTCCTAGTAATTGTTTTAGGTTTTAAAAAATATTGTAATTTATAACCATCTTGTATGAGATTATTGCCTAAGGATCAGAGTCAGCTTGGATTTAATGCAGTAAGTATTGTGTGAATATAAATTAATGCCCTTGGCCTCCCACACATATAGTGGGACCTAAGCAACCAGCAGATAGATAAGGAGCCATTGATAAAAGCAGAAATAAAATACAAGTAAAAGACAAAGCAATGCATGCCTTAAATGCCCTTATTCATGCCATTCACAGTTCTTCACTTTTGCCTGTGAAAATTTGATCTAGTTGTCGCTCAGTGCACAAATAGAAGAGCTTAAAGGGATGGCAAAAAGAAGGACATGGTCCAGTTTACATTTCCTTGTGTATGCAGAGGTATGAATAGAAAGACTCTGAGTCTTAGCTAGAAATTCAGAGAACTGGGTGATGAAAAGCTGAGATCACTAAGAGAACAAAGGAAGATGTCAACCTTGTATTAAGGTAAATAGTCTAAATGAATTATATATATTTAAAGTGTAGAGAGTTTCCACAAGATGAGAAAGGAGATACTCCAGGAGATCTGGAGTGCCATTGGAGGAGCAATAAGGAGAGAGAAGTTTGGCAGAGATGCCTATCCAGACTACAGAGCAGCAAGCAGTAACTCCATGTTAAGACAACACGTTTATGCCAAGGCAGGAATTTTATTTTAGTTAGCAGATTTTGAACAGGGTGCAGGAGATACTAGAACTAGGAATGTAATAAATATGTAAGTGAGAACTGAAATATCAAGTTTATATAGAGAAATTGAAACTGCAGGCAAAAGAGAAGAAACTGAGTACTCACAACTTAAAAACACTACCACCAGAGAAAATGGCATGATTTAATAGCAAGAAAATCAGGGGGAAGTAATCAAACCCCATTTTTTGCAGCACTTTATTTCTTTTCTCTTGCAACCTGAATTGCCACAGGGAAGACTTGTTATAATCATTAACATGCTGCAGTCACTGTCTGTGTGTGTGCCTGTGTGTGCAGGTCATAGAGAAAAACGACTTTAAAAAGCTGTCCAAAATGTAAAAGTTTAAACTCTTGTTCAGTAAGTGACATTTCTTTTATGTTTCAGTGTTAGTCGTTCCTTATGTCCTTTGCAAAGGTTAGTAAAGCATAAGGATGGAACGCTTCAGTTGAAACTCTTCCCCTAATGTTTTTTGCAAAAGTTTCAAAGTTTCTTTATAAGGCAGATTTCACATCTCCTTGTTCAAGGAACTAATTTTATTAGGATTTTTGGCTGGTGAAATCAAAAGGCCTTTCTTCTAATTGTCCTCATAATGCTCTGTGAATTAATCAGCCTTGAAAACTTTGTAATCCATAGAAAAACCAACAGAAATAGATTTTTTTGGTATATTTATTGCTTGCATTAGATAAATTTCATTGTTATGGCAGTGTATAATAATCTGAAATTTTTCCGGCTATTGCTAGTTAATAATTTAATGGTTTGCTATACATTGTATACTTTAGCTAAAACAGAATAGATGCCTTTGAAAACATTTTTGAACAAAGAGGACAATAAATGCAATTTCTAATCTCAGAAAGTATCTTGAAATATCTCAACTTTTTTCTTCTGCAAGGATTAGCAGGAAAATATTTTTGTCTTCTTTCAATAACACTGCACCTTCTCTCCAGCTCTGTGATATAGAAAATGTCATCGTGTCAGCATTATGTGAACTTGGCAGCAAGGTAGGCTCACACCTTCCTAGGTTAAGCACTTGCTCTCTTCCCACCCAAATACATTACTACCCCAGGCATTCAGGAAGAATTTGTTTCAGAGACATGCTCTGAGCTGCATTAGGAAATAAAATCAGTTCTGTGAAGGAAAGCACTATTCTTAAGCACTCAGATGCTGTCGTGGAAATCAGTGTCAAGGAAGAGAGGACTAGTCAGAGACCCTCAGCCAGGGAGTTGGGAGTCTGACATTCAATCACAGACTTATTTTTACCAAGAGGAAGAAATTATGTTTTTGGGGTTTTTTTTACTTATTTAAACATTATCTCAAAGTGGTGCAAATGCATCCTAATGTATAACATATTAGCAAATAAATGACTCCTGATTTTTATTAAACCTTAAACTGCACGTGGAGTTGTTGTCAGTTGGTCTTATATTCACCACTTAAGAGATTTTGTTATTTCAAAGAGACTTCTTTAATTAATACTTTTGGAAATTTAATGAAAAAATTACAGTATATGATCACTGCTGTCCAGATCATTAATTCTTAAGCCTGAGATTAATTGTAGTCTCCAAATGCAACTGTAGTCAAGATGGATGAGAAGATAGAGTAGAAGTACTGCATTTTGTAGCAAATTACACAATGGTTCTTGCAGGACAGTATTGACAAGAATATATTTGTTATTTCTAGCCAGTCTGATTGCAAATCTGTCTTACTAAAAGCCATCATGCTCACATGTCAGGTATTTTTAATTCTAGATTCACAGAACCCACAACCTTGGCATTATCAGCACCTTCAGCACCACACTCTAAGCAACCCAGACTGTCATCTGCTCTTGCCTAGAAGGGGTTTTCAAGATGGAACTGTACACACAGTTATAAAAGCTACAAGAGTAGCTGCATCATTCTTAAGCAAACCAGAACAATTTTGAAATAAAACACCACTCATTTCTTTGTTAGTAGGGTATACTGCTTCTAACTACATTAAATAGTTTATAATAACTCAGCTCTGTGCAAAGGAAATGTAAATGTAAACATAATGTTACACTTGGTTTTAAGGCTACTTGATGGAGGAACGACTGATACTAATTTCTTCTATTTCTTCTCTATAGTATTTTTAATGAAGCATTTAATGAATGGCACAATTTTTGGTTTCTTTAAATATTTTTGCAAAAGGGAAAAGTAACATCTTCCTTACTTTGCTCTGCCCCTCTTCTGTCTTAGTCAAAAAGATAATTTTTATGGGAGCAGAATAGAGATTATCAGTGGATAGTGGAGCACTTTACCTCAAGACTGGCAGCTTAGCAACTGAAAACTCTTAATATGTCAGAAAGGTGTGGTGTCTTCTGTGCAAAGATGATGTAATGTCACTATCAGCCCAAATCAAAATGAGCTTTACCCAAGTCACAAAAATTTGCAGAAAAATGTTAGCAATTTAAGTCTGGAATATAAAAATTAAGTCCCAGACGAATCTGTGGAAAATTTGCTGTTGACTTTGACTGCAGGCTTGGAAATGACCTATTCCTGACTGACCTAGGTCATAGCTGACTCACTGTCTAGTTCAGCAGAACTGAAGAGCGTGTGCTGGTTCGATTTCACCGTTTTGTGGCACTTCTCTCTAAATTCCTATAAAGCGTTTAAAAAGCAGATTACAGTGACTGCCTGGAGCACTGCAGGTTAATTATTTCCTCTCGGATTAATTAGATAATAGTGTGAACACTATGAAGGTATACTCCTCAAATTATTCATTAGAAGTATCTCTCTCTGGTCTTTAACTTTCCTAATGAGTATGAAAAGACTTTTCTCCACAAAGTGCTGGTGTGCTTGTTAAGGGATGTTCTAACCCACCCTGCACACCTGGTTTGGATCCCCCTGCAGCTGCTCCAGGCTCTGGGGCTGTGCGCTGTGGTCCCGCTGCAGCCGCTGGCACTGAGCCACTCACTCACGCCGGAGCCTGGGGTTGGTGTTTCTCAGGACGTGAACCCAACACTGGGTTGGACTCCCACCCATTCCAGTGCGTGGCACAGAGACCCCATGGGCTCCAGTGGGTGACACCACGGGCCAGAGGCACCTGCGGCCCTGGTCTGACTCCAGCTGCTGTCCCTTTGGCCAATACAAGTGTCTGAGTCCAGCATTGTAAGTGTTCACATACACCATAGACACAGTTTAGATGAGAAGCTAAATTTAGAGGTAATAAATATTTGAAAGGTCTCTTTCATTAAAATGTCTTTATTTTTCATTCGAATTCTTAACTACTCTTTAACAGTTTTGCTTTTTTTCCCTCTCTCTTTGCTGAACCCTTCTTTTTCATTCCAGCTCATCTCATATCACCCATTTGATTTCTGTCACCCATTTTTGATAGACTGATTTTTTTGTTTTCAGTTTCTTTCTGTAGTCTTCTCACAACAGTACTTTTCTCTCATTGCTTTCATATATCACAGCACACTGGGTGCCACTGGTTTTTAGCCTCCAGGTTAGAACTGATCTTTCATTTCAGTTGAAGCATCAATTAGTTCTCCTCCATTGCAAAACTCGGTGAATGTCCACTAAATCAGATAAACTCAATCTAGTAATTAGTAGAAATTTAACCTCTTTAACAGGTTTCCTTTATGGGTTTGTGCTGCTGTTCCTGACACGCTAAATGCTTGGATGGCCTTTCACTGCCCCCACTGCCCCCTCACCAATGCCAGCCTTTCAGTCTGTTGGAAAGTGTTACATACAAAAGTTGTTAGCTGTTGGTCAGCATTTTTTTTCAATTCCAAAATCCCTTTGAGCAATGTTAAATTAGAAATTTCATTAAGAATAACATACAATTATTTTATTGCTCAGGATAGTAGAAAAGCCTGACTTAAAACTATTGTATGGGACAGATTTTTTATCTTTTTTCTTTTATTATTATTATTTCTCTGCACCACCTCCTACACTCTTGATTGAGTATAATGTTCCTTTGAACTGATCTATCATCTATCTTAAAAACCTCTTCCTAATCTGTCTGCTTTCTGGATCCCCACAAGATAAGTAACTTTCTGTTGATATAAGTTGTTCTGTGTATGTATTACAGATAGTTAAAAACTTCTAATAAGCAAGAAAAGGAGGGGGGGAAGGGAGGAAACTGCATAGTTCAGTGTAGCAGTAAATCTGGTCCACTTCATGTGAGATTTTTCTATAGAAAATAATTGGTCTGGTGTAAATGTATGTCCTGCCACAGGGAGCCAGCTTAGTTTTACACACGCTTAGAGACAGTCTGTGCATATGTGTTAAGTGGTATTAAATTAATTAAGTCATCTTGACATGCTAATACACTTTCAAGTTTTGCACTGAAGAAACTCTCTGCAATTTTCAGTGTTTATGCTCCTGGAGATGTTTATGACTGTTTTAGATAATGTTTGCATCGAACATTTGTATAGAAACTGTTCATAACATAAGCAGATTTCCAGATTGAAATGCTGCGTGTATATCATGGGAGGACATGGTCTGAATGATAAAGCTGTATTTGGGAAATTTAATAAGGACTGTAAGGAGAAAAGTATGGCCATTTCTCTGCTTTATCAATTTTATACTTTGATGCTTATCTACTCTATTTCTTCTCTCTGGTGATACTACTTAAACCTCTCTTCTTTAATCCTTTTTCATTTGACAATCCCACAAATACCAAACTGTAGTTACTGGTTTTGACAAGATCACTGGTTATTTGCCCTCCATTTTCAATCAAATCCTATTGCCTCCAGGTTTCCCGATTGTCTTTTATCTCTAATTTATTGGTAGAGAAGTGTGAGTATCAGTTCCTAATCTGCATCTGCCATTGGGAGACTGATTTAAAACAGTGTGTACAAGGGAATTTAAAGTGAAGGAGAGCAATCTGACTTTTAAATTAGCATTTCAAGTTATTACCTAAAATGCTGCCATCCATTTTTAAACTCAATACCTCCCTGGGTGATCCGATGTGATCTCTAGGGTTTTAGTAGTCAATGAAGTTGATAGGTATATATTGTGATGAAAAACAGGAAGTTGGGGTCAGTAGAGGAGGGATCAATAAAATGCACATGTACAGACAAATGAGATTGTCAGGAATGTTTTCCTGGCTTGACAAAATATGCTGATGATCTGCCAAGTAGCCTACTGACAACTCACACTGTTCCTCAGCAGGTGCTTCCCAGGAACTGAGGCTGAGGCTTATAAATATTTATGTTGTACATAATTTCATTCTATTCCCAAGCTTACTACACAGAAGGCACATGTACTCTGATTTTTCTCTCTTCCACAAGTCCTGAACTGTGAATATGAAATCTGCACTTCATTTTGTCTCCCTTGCCTCTCCATCTATGATGAACCATTAACAGTTTAGTGGGGCTGCCAGGCCTTAAGGCCCTGGGAGAAATTCCATCACATAGCTGAAATTGAGCGTAAATCATCATGTCAAGAAACCATTTAATGCATTTCCCTTTCAGTTTTCAGAATCTCTGTCACTTCCATCTCAAAATTTTATATTTAGAAAAATGACCTGTCCAGCCTAGCTTTCAGGTCTTATGCTAAATCCCTTCCAAAAATATCACATACAGAAGCAGTATAAGATAGACAATTTTCCCATATTTTATGGGAAGACTTAAAATCTTGTAGGTGAACAAAATCCAAATTCCAGCACTACTGGGAGTTTAGCTGTACTGTCAAGGCATTGGAGGTGGCCAATGAATTGTGAATACTGCTGACTAAAAGGCAGAGTTAGATTTAAACAGTAGAAGCTAATCTGCTGACTTTGCCAAATATAGGAGGGAGACTTTGAAAAGGAAAAAAAGCAAACAGAAATAAAAATACATGCAAAGAAAAAAGAGTGGGGGAAAATAAAAAAGAGGTAGTTTACATGTGAATTTTCTCCTTCACCAACAGTGAAGGAGGAAATTGTTGGAAGAATTGTTTCTAGTTTTTGAACTAGAAACATCCTCCTAAATAGGATGGTCAGCAGCCCCAAAACCTTATAGGGACTCAGATTACTGTTCCTTTTGTGTACATTTATCACCTAAATCCCATTACAAAAAGGCAGCAAGGAGGCAGGAGGATACTTCTTTACACAGAGGGCATTTGATGAAAGCAGAAAAGGTGGGCAAGATTTTGGGGGAAAGGGTAGCAACAATTAGGTCTAACTTGCGCACTGAGTGGGCATTCAAGGCAAACTATCCGACTTACGTGCCACACCATCAAAAAGTGGCCTACCTACCCTTGCTTTCCTGCTGAAAACAAAGAATTTTCAGAGACACCAGTCACACTTAGAAAGGGAGATGTTTTGCCTCTGAAAATTCTTTGTCTAGCTGGTCTTTCCTGGGGCAGCCTGACCTGTCTCTCTAACAACAGGGCAATATGTAGTATGTACTGTCTTTCTAAAGCTGGGATCACATGTCTAAAAAAAGTAAATACATCAAGTTAAGATAGTCCAGGTGTATATGTATAGAACATACAGCCATTTATAAATCACTTATAACTTTTAGCTAATAAAAATTTATATGTTTTTGATTTTTTCATAACCAGCAGGTCAACACTGTAATACAGAAGTGACTAGGTCACACATATTACAATGATCTGGATGCATTTGGTCAAGTATGATTTTTTAGACTAGCAGCTTAGAAAAAAAGTTGCATTGGCCATATGTACATGTTGTACTCTCAATAGTAAACCTTTATTAATAAGTTACAGTTCTCTAATTTGAGTATCTCTACACCAGAGGTTTAAGCCATTGGTGTATTTAACAGTTGCAATTACAGGTATAAATTATGCTAAATAGCAGGCACTCCCACAGGATGTCAAGTGTGCACAGGTGGCAGTACAGGGGGACCAAGATATGAGAATACGTAAGCCATGCTCCAGATACAGAACTGTTTGTGAAACATAAGCCCCTCTTGGGACAACTGGCCACAATTTCATGTGGTGTCATACAGAGATGAGTTCTAGGACACTCCCACAGTGAATTCTGGGGAGAAATGTGTCTCACAGTTTAATTTTCATTGCAGGGAAACAAATTATTGAATCCAAGAGTGAGCAGCACCGGTGAACTAACCTTAATTTGAAGAACCTTTACATTCAGCCCAAAGGAGTTTGTGCCTTACTGGGTTGGGGATAGAAGCTATGACATTTCTAGTCAACCCATTATTGTAAAAAACCAAAACAGTAAGTGTCTGTAAAATTCAGCTTCTTCTGAATATCTATTTTCAGGCTGAGAATTACTGTTATTCTATTCTGAAGGTTTGAAGGAAATAGCATCAGTCCATCATTTATCAGTGTGTCGATGCTTCATAGCTCTTCTTTTCATAACCAGTCATTTTATAGACTGGCAGTAAGAGTTTCCTACTGTGTAATAAATAATTTTGATCTATCTTAGAGTGATTTGCTTCTTAATGGTCACAGCTTTTTCCTTAACCTCTTTCAAAATGGGCAAATAGGTACAAAATTCACGGAAATTATTACAATATTTCGTCCTAATCATCACCTTTAGTGTTTTGACACAGCATAGGCCAGTGTGCAATATGTTTCTTCTGTATTAAGTATTTTTCTAGCTCATAAAAAAATCACATTGAAAGTTGCAATACTGATCAGGAGATCATGACAGTGGATTGCAGTAGCTGCGAATAAACTAACTGCAACCGCTGGGAATGAAAATCTTCCTTGCTGCTTTCTCATACTGTGAGAAGATGAACCAATCCCTTCACCTCTGCCCTGACCATAGTGTCAGAATTTTAAAGTAGCTGCCAGAAGTGAGTACAGAAGCTATACTGCTCTCCTCTGTTAGTCACTCCTCTGATATTACCTTCACCCATATATATTATTTTAGTTTTGACCTTGATCATATGACTGCAAAGCCCATATGGTTTGCATTGAATTCCACGAGCTTTTGTATGAGCCTAGAACTAGAAAAATTGTCTGTTTATTCAAGGCTTTTATCTTCAAACCACTTGGAAAAAATACATCCCTTTAAGGTTTTTTAAAGCACTGTGTACATCTTCAGTAATTACATAGGCATAGACCTATGTAATTGTGTAAGTAATACATGTATAGTAAACTTTTGCAAATCTTTACTGAAATTAATAAGATAGCAGTAGATACTTCTGCATAATACCTATGCTAGAAGAATTCCTAATTAGGGAAAAAAATCTTTAAGATAAAAAAATTTCTTCTGTGCTCAGAGAGGTGTAGTACAGGCATAGTGTGATACTGCAGACACTGCTGGGTGTGACAACAAGCTACCCATTTATAGATTCTGGTTTTGTACTCGAACTAAAAATAGGAAGTTTGAGATCCCATGAGATCCCAGATTGTCTTTTATTTTATGCATTTATCTACACAATGTTTCTGAGTTGAGCTGATGGTTAGGTGCTACAGGCTAAAAGTTTTTTCAGTTTTATTATTGGTATTAAAAGGTTCAGACATTTCCTGAGATGGTCATTTAGGTCCATCTAACCTTGTGCTGAAACTGGATTGTTTTGTCTATTCACCAGAGCAGCTGCTCTCTCAGAGGCAGAATTTATCTGCCGAAATTTGGTTGAGTTTTCAGGCTGTGGTTGAGTGGTCCCTGTTTTTCCTCATTTCTTTTTAATTTCCTTCAATGTTTTACTCATGTACCAACTGATTTTTTTTCTTTTATGTACAAAGTTCAATATCCTTAAGGCTTCTTGCTTGCTCCCCGTGTCCCCAAATACAAGCACATACTTTAGATGGCTTGGAAACCGTTCATGTCATGTCGCCAACACCAGGATTCAGCAAAAGTGCAGTGGAGGGGATAACGAAAGATTATCCTGATGCCTGTGCTCTTAGCACAGGACCTGCCAGTTGTGCCTTTCACCTCTTCGCCCATCTGTTTGGCCCTCTTGCTGCTGTGGCAAGAGCCATCGTAGAGCAGTGTTTGTGTTCCAGTGCACACAGTCAAGATGAAAAGTGCAGCAGTTGCATAATGTCCCAGCCAAGCTCTGCCTTTCTCAGGAACATAAATCAGTTGCTAAGTTGTTTTTCAGTGCTAAGTCTGCCATTTGCAGCAAATATCCACCCAGGCAACGCTTGCTCATGTCACCCATTCGGTATAAAATGATTGGTTAGACCTCACAGGAAGGCACTCCAATAGTTTCCGTCACAGTAAATAAGAATAATGCTGTTCACCTGCTTTATGGCACATGAATATTAGCTATTCAGCCAAATTAATTTTTAAAATGTGAGTATAAATTATATTTATATTTTATATATGTAGAATACCAAATATTAAAGGGAGACTGGCTACACAACATGGTTGATATTTTAATACTCAGAAAAGGCAAAAGTACCAGATTGGTTATCACAATTGCCGAATTCATTATATGGGAAAGCTCAGACATGGGACTAGAAGTCTGCCAGAAAGGACAACAAAAGATATCTTTGACATTTCATTTGGGTTTGGTTTTGTTTTCCATCTTAAACTTCAAAATGAAATAGACTTAAAAGTCTTTAAAATATTTTAACATTAAAATTTTACAAACCTTCCTTTACCTTCTATTCTTCTAAGTAAATAATCTGACACTTCTCTGTTAGATGATTTAAGGTGGATTATAAGAATTTAAATGAGTTATAAGAATACTCCCAGAGCTGCACACAGACAAACAAATCCCCTTTATTGGAAAGACGCTGGAAAGATAAAAAAACAAAAGAATTTTGTTGTCCTGTTCAAAAATTCTAGTTGCCCTTTGAGATTCATGATGGCTGCCATCTGTTTGGCCTTTTCCCATCAGGATTCTGCTATAATGATGAACTCTGCAGCATGTACAGAAATTGTTCTCAAACCTATGTTAACAGTCCTGATAATATATTTTTTAGGTTTCCTCTACGCTCAGAACAGTACCAAACGCAGCATTAAAGAGCGACTTATGAAGCTCTTGCCCTGCTCGGCTGCCAAAACGTCATCTCCTGTTACTCAAAGCAAGTTTTATTTTTAATTTGATTTTTTAAAATTTTTTTTTCTTTTTTTATGTTTGCATGCATCAAAAGTAATACTTTCATTAACTGCTCATTTGAGAGGCCAAGATATCTGCTGAAGTATTCGTATGGTCTATCAAGGTTTAAAATCGAGTGATGAACAGATCTATGGGCTGGTAACAGATTCGTCTATGCAGAGTAGGATGGCAAGATACCAGTGCCACAGTCTGCCGCACAGGAGCTGCTGGGTTGGCACTTATGGTCTGCAAATTAGTTGAGAAGTGATTCCTGGTTAAATTTAATACTTGTTCTCCATGTATGTGAAAAGTGGTAACTTTTTGTGCATATTTACGCTCGTGTCTGTGTGTGCTTGCTGTCCAATACACAAGGAAAATCAGGTCTGGGAGGAAAGGCTTGGCCCTGTGGGTTTTGAATATTTAACTTAAAATTATTTAGAGAACAGGACTGAAAGTTGGTTTCTGAGAGAAAAATAGTAATGAGCTTGAAAAGAATGTATGTGAATGTGGAGATAAAGGAAAAGCGCACTGATATCCTGAATGTCATGATATGCTGTAAAGAAATAAAATCTCTCCATGATAGGCAACAGATAAATATTGAGGGACAGAGGGAGTGAGAGAGAGATCAATACATAGATACATATATATATATATATATCTAGATAGAGATTAATTATAGTAATAACACTATAATGTCTTCCTATGTAAATTGGCTCCTATAGCTGATTTTAAAATACCTGTCTGGACACAATTCAATCTAGATTAATTTGACGTAATTCTAGGCACTAATAGGAGCACCTAAAAATAGAAGCTGAATGGTCCATGTGCTTCCTGTATACTCTTCTGATAAAGCATATCAATCAATCTAAGGTAAAAAAACCCTCCAAGAGCAGTTCCCCATGTCTAGTGAATTCAGGACAACCAAAGGCAACTTGGCTAGAAGTGCAAACCCCTTCTAAATTTCAAGACTTCATAGGGATATAGATCTAGGGTTTCTGTTTGCTATCCCACTTCACTGCCTTTCATATGCTCCTCTGTAGAAAAGCTCTGGTACTTGCTTCCCTTCTTAAGTACTTGAGGTCTCTACGATAAAAAGGGCTAAATTTCTGGATGTACAATGATTTACTTTTTTCTTGGTGTCTTAAGCTGATATGTTTTAATTGAAGATAAGGTAGCTTAAAAAGCTCAGTTACTGTTGTGGCACTTGATAATAATTCTTTACAGAGAAGTTTCTTTCAGCTGCATGACCTGAGCAATATAGCCCTAGGCAATAAAAGGAATCACAGAATCACAGATTTGCTTGAGTTAGAACAGAGACCTTTAAAATCATCTAATCCAATCCTCCTGTACTAGGCTAGGTTGCTGAAAGTCCCATCCAACCTGAACACTCCCAGGGATGGGGCACGGAATAGATAAAGGGAATAGAACAGAATTAATAGAAAGTTTGATCTGTTTGTTTGAAGTTGGTGGGAGAGTGGCATATCCTTATTCCTTGCACATTTCTATATAAGCCCTTCGTCTGCACAGGTAACTGAATATATTTAGAGTCAGTGTCAGAAACCTTGATCATGTCAAACTTATATTTTCTTGCTGAAAGTATTTTATAAACCAGAAGAGAGGTTGAACTAAAACTATTATTAAATATTTCATATTTGAGAACCAAGCAGTAAAAAAGGTGATTCAATAATTTTCTCTGCAATCTCCTCAATAATCAAGTGCTATATTAAGGATGTTAAATTAAGTGAAAATATTAAAAAGACCACCATTTTAGATACACATTATTATTATTCCATTTTGATATTATTTGCTATTTCATTTCTGCTGGCATGAAAGAAGCAATGTTAAAGTGTCTTAGGAATGAAAACAACACTACTTGCAATAACAATCCCATGATGTAAATTCCTTAGAAATTATCAAGGAAATATTTTTAAAACAAGTAACTTATTGAAATAGACATAGCCTGAATTTGCATTTCTGCGCTTAACTTCTATCAATATGCTCTGACAAATGTTGTCTAAAAAGTAAACTCTTGGTTCAGCGTTTGTATTGAACATATTTCAGCAGTCCTATTCAACAAAACATGTAAAAGATCACTTATTTGTATGCTTTAGTCTAGTAAGTCTAAACTTAAAACCATCATTTCTTAGATATGTGCATGTGCTAGAGATAGGACTACACTCAAGAATGGTTTTGGAAAAGAAAAATGTGCTAAATAGTAGTGAAATAGACAGGGAGCCTATAATTTGGAATTTGTGCAGGGAAATATGTATGCACAATTTTTACAGATAAGAACTGAGCCCTAACTTAGGACATGTTTCTCCAGGTGCCATTATTTGATGAGTATGTTTGCTTTTTCATTGTTTTTACCATTTTGCTCTTTAATGAATAATCAAAGGCATAGCTCCTGTGACATTTACATTAAAAACTGAACTTTTTCCTGGTTTTCAGTTAACATGAAATTTCATTTCTATGAAGAAAAGTGTACTCCTAACTTTTCTAAGCTGTAGAAACCAAAGAACTGAAATACCTAATGCCACAGAAATCATTAGTGTTTAGAAATAGATACATTTTCACACATTTTATCTGCATATTTTAAAGTATAGATTTTTTCTCCAATCTGGTACCTAGCAGTGTGAAGAAAAAAATGAAAAACCTGCAAATGACTCATGAATGCTACAGCATTTTAATCATCACATTTGGTACATTTTAAAGAAGTTTATGGTGATCTTTTGTTTTTATTATTTATGTCTATAAGAAACTGGAGAAGTCAAGTGTGAAGAATGTTAGACTGAACCTTTTCATTAACATCATCAGCCCCTTGCAGCCTTCTGCATTCTCACTGAATCATTTAAACACAATAAAAATGTTTACTGCTCAGGGTATACCAAATATTGTGCTCAGCTTCACATTGTCTGGCCTTTATCTCTAGCCTCACATTTATTATGTGTATTCATTTAGCTTCCAGAAAAGATTGTAGATATCTCTAGGTAGCAGATGTTTTACAAATGGGTGCTTAGAGAACTCCTTTCAAGTTAAGTTCTTTTCTGACTAAACCAAAACCCATTTAAATCCCATGTAACCATTCAAATATAAAATACAAGTGAGCTTTCAACAATATTTATTCTTGGGTTGATTTTTTTTGCCAATTTAGTATAAGTACCTAGTGTTTACTTGCAGTTAACAAAAAAAATCATCTGGATCCCACTGGAGATCACCTTCCTAAGATGAGTGCTAACACCCACATATCTTTGATAGGAGAAAAGACAAGGCCCTAAATTTTGTGAAGACTTTTGTAAATAGTTTATATATTATTAAATATCTCTTTAAAGGTTGCTAATTTTTTGTTTAGTTGAACTCTATCTTCTGATGCCAGATTTTTCCCAAGCAGCTGAAAGCTATTATTACTTCATTGTAGCAGAACAAAAATATATGAAACTGTAAGCATAATACTGCTTTAATTGAATATTCTAATACCATGCTCTTATGAAAATTGAACCAAAGAGAAATTTATTATAAGAATGAAGAGTCCTGCATTCTAATGAAATAAAATATGTATTTTCACCATTGCAGAAATGACAATTAGGCATGTTGTCTTGTTATATTTCTATAGCTGGTATAACTCTTAAATCAGAGTAAGGCAGTGATTTCATTAGATTACATGTTATGTTTAATGCTGGCAGTACTTTGAAATGGATCCACACATTCATATTTTTGAACAGAAGTGACTGGCACCCTATATATAAATACATATTGTAAGTTCCTTTAGCTGTTTTATTGAACTTTCACATTTAAAACTCTACCTGGGAAAAAATGCATTGCTAATTCTCATTGTTTTAGGCCTGCACTCATCTGTAAGCCTTGAATGTGGATATCCATATTCTTACTCAGCTAAATGTTGCTAAAACCATCATGTTCCCCACTTAGGCTGCTCACCATCCGTAATATTTGTCCTAAAGGGTCAGTCATACCATACTCAAAGTAAGATCTGCTGCTGGATGAGCAACATCAATTTCACATGTTTTCCGAAGGCCAACTTCACAATAAAAATCCCAGCCTGATACAGTGAATTCACGTCCATTATCTTAAAGAAGGAAAATTTTCAGTTTTCTGGGTTCACTAAAGTTTTATAAAATTGTTTCCTTTGCACAAAAAGTTATAAAAACAAAAAAGACATATGGAATGTACTATACACGCTCTTGCAGAATGTTGGGTTTCCAGTTTATTGCGATTAGTACTCATGAGATAATATGCAGGCTACTGGATCATCACTGTTGTTCACTATTTTTTGCAGCCACAGAAGCAGATGATAGATACCCTTTTCCTATGAGTTCAAAATGGACTCATCATTTGTCATTACAGCTGCAAAACAAGTCTTTAACAAGTCTTTAAGAGAATGTCTTTTTCTCTTTTTCTTTTCTTTCTCTTTCTTTCTTTCTTTCTCTCTCTCTCTCTCTCTTTTTCTTTCTCTCTCTCTCTTTCTTTCTTTCTTTCTTTCTTTCTTTCTTTTATGTTTCTACCTTCTGTATTTCTTGTTGAGCTTTCCTTCTCTGTCTCTTGTATTCTGCAGACACTGTAGAAGATGAAATGGAAATGGCCACAGTACGACATAGACCTGAAGCTCTTGAACTGCTGGAAGCACAGAGTAAATTCACAAAGAAGGAACTTCAGATCTTATACAGAGGTTTCAAGAACGTAAGCACTTCCTTTTTGAATTTACAGTCTGTTTGCAGGTTATGCCACTGCAAGCTCAGCTGTGTAAGAGTCACTAGCAGTGCAGCTCATGAGATTCAGTAGCTAAATATTGCATGTCTAATCAGATGAGGAAACAATCACTCTGAAACAACTGGGCTATTTAAAGAGCAAAAGATGAGGACAAAATAGAAAGAATCCAGAAGAGTAGAATTATAAGCTAGTATATTAGGACTTTGTTCAAAGACAAATTGAAAGTTGTGTTGAGGTTGTTTGTCTACAGGTGCAATAACGGATGAGTCCTGAAGAATTTGGTCACTAAGAGGAAAGATTTTGATTTTTGTATTCACAGTAGCTGTCCCAAGAAGTGATTGACTTCAACTTCACTAGACAATTTTTTTATTTGGTGAAAAATTGTAGATAACTTCTTCAGCTCTTACTAGTTCTACAAATCTATAAACATTTTAGATCCTTTTACTGAGAGTAATTGAGATTTTTTTTAGCTAATAAAGTGTGATATAGTGGCTGGTGAAAAATTGCAGATAACTTCTTCAGTTCTTGCTAGTTCTGCAAACCTATAAAAATTTTAGATCCTTTTACTGAGAGTAATTGAGAATTTTTTTTTCTGATAAAGTGTGACATAGTGGCAGGTCCAATGTTTTATTTGGCAGGAGTTCCAACTGATCACCCCAGTACATGGGGGGAGTCTGACTCCTTTTCCAGTGTGTACAGCTGTCCTGTAGTGCTGGTCTTGGTTTTGAATTGTGAGGCATGCATGGTTGGTACAGCAAAGAAATAAGACTCAAAATATTATTACTATGTAGTACTAAACTCTGTTTTCTTAAAAGAATAGAAGACTAGAATAGACTTTTTCTCTATTTATTTTTCTCTTTTTTCTGTGATTAAAAGATGTGTATAGTAGAATGTAGAAAAATGTAGAATGTTGCATAGAGTTAACACTGGATATAAAATATTAAAAATATTATATTAAAAATTAATAATAGCAAATTTCAAATCATCCGTGTTTAATATGAATCTATATTGCATCTGCAACTGTGCAGATGCTGCATCTTCTCCTAAGCTGAAGCTAGAGATGGATTTAATTGCATCTGTCAACTTGAAGTTTAGTTTTTCTTTCACCCTTTGGTGAAAAGGGCTGACTCCTTGCCCATGGCATTTACTACTCAGATGAGACTGCATAACAAAATATAGTGCTGCTAAAAACACAATGAAGCTCCACTATGGAATCAGAGAGGATATCTTCAATAGCTTGTACAAGAGGTGTAAACCCTGCAGGGTTCTTAGCCCTCATGCATTCTGTAAAGAAAGCAAGACATTCAAAGGAATGTTTTAAACATATATTTTTATAAAAAGCTTAAAATGCAAGTGAGACAGAGTCACTTAATGTGTCCTGTCGATATCATCCTCAGTTCCAGAAAGTATATAATGTTGGCATATTAGTGATTAACAGTGATTGCTCTTAAAAGCTTTTCATTTCCTCAGGGTTCCAGAGAACATTCCCCTGCTAATGACAATATTCTCTAGACATTGCAAATCATGATCTAATGTCCCTAATTATCTGTGGAAAAAAAGGTACAAAGTATAGTGGATAAAATAAGCCTTCTGTCTGTTTCTCTGAGTAGAATTATTTTTAGAGTCTCAGAAATGAAGAACCTTGATATTTCTTTGCATAAAATGAGATACGGAGAAAGGGAATAGGTTATAAGGAAGTGTTTTAATTGATACGTGTTTTAATATTGTCTGAAAAGAGGAATTCCAGCTCCTCCTATGCTTTTCTGTTCCAAGATGTAAGTTCTACTTACATCAAAGGAATGCTGATGGTAACACATGGTAATACATCTTTATCCATTTGTTTCATTTCCTTATCAGTACATGATCATTCAAGACATGCGCGTATAACAGATCTTTGATTATTTAATGAGCATGAACTTCAGGGTTCTTGTGTGTAATATCATTGCAAAATTATCAATTGCGACCTAAAATGCTGTAAAGCATGCCCAGGACCAGTGACTCTTACAAAGGTAAATCAATTTAAAGTAGTATTCTTTAACCCAAGCATTAGATTTCAGAAATTAAGGATTTCAAACTTTTGGCTGAATTGGAGTTTTTGTTTCGCATATTAAGTTTCTACTGCAAAATTTGGTGCTAGAGCACAGTTCTCTAATCACTTCAGAGAATAGGTAGCACAGGCCTACCTCAGTTCTATGAGCAGCTTGTCTATGCTGACTAGTTCACCTTCCCTGTCACATATTGTCTTGGATTAGACAAATATGCTAGGTGGAAAGCACTCCGAGCAGGTGCCTCCCCCCACAGCAGAGGTTTCTGGCACCCCTCCCCCCACAACACAGAATATCTCAGCCTAAAGTGGAAAGAACTGTTTAATTAACAGACCACACAGTGGAAAGGGAAAAGGGGAAAGGGGTCAGAAAACCTGAACAAACAGCTGATGAGCTTAGTGTCCTTTTCCTCAGGTGTAGCTTCCCCTTTCCGGGGGAAGGGGGCCCCGAAGGGCTAGGTGAAGTTCCTCCGGTGGCTCCCTGGACGATTCTCGTCCGCTGTCCCCCGGGGCTCCTCAGGTTCTCGGATGAGAAAGCAAGTCAAAGAAAAGGGTCCAGAACGATGAAAAACAATCCCAGGGAGGAAAAAAAAACCAACCCAAGCAGCAGCCACACCAGTAGCACCAGCCACCAGCAGCAGCAACTGACTGAGCCAAAAAAAAAAAAACAGTGTCCCTTCCTTCTCACTCCCCCATAGGAGAGCTGGGGAAAGTTTCAAAATATCCCGCGCTGGCGGCAGAGCTCCCAGCTGCGGGACACAGTTAAAGCTACAGGACCATATTTCTGGTCAAGCATACAAAACGATAGGGAATACAAGATATCATTATGCCACCCCAGGACACATATCTACCTTTTATCAAATACTGCTCGAGTGGCTTTGGTGGCTACTGATCCACATTGCAGTGCCTGCTGTGGTCTGTGCTTGGACTGTCTCCTCCTCAGAGTGTTCCTTCACCCTCTTCTGCCTGCCACAGGCCACCTTTGTGACCCAGCTAAATGCTGTCCCCAACCCCTCCAGCCTGAGTGCTTCACGCATCTGCTTTGTGTACCAATATCTGCTGGGGCCACCCAGCGGGACAGTGACTCTGCCTGGCTGGGCAGGAGCGCCAGCCAATGTTCTGTGCAGCCAAGGCAGCACATGGCACCCTGTTCTGCTTCGGGCAAGGCATCACCACAGGTGGAGGGAGCACTGTGAGACCACAGCAGCCCTCCACTCAGACTGGGGAGGCCACACCTGAAGGGCTGTGCCCTGCTCTGGGCTCCCCCATAAAACAAAGATATGGATGGACTGCAGAGAGTCCAGCAAAGGGTCACAACAGGTCTGAGAGACTGGAGCACCTCTCCTGTGAGGAAGGGCTGGGAGAGCTGAGACTGATCAGCCTGGAAAGAGAAAGCTCAGCAGGGATCTTACCAGCAAATTTAAATATCTGTAGGGAGGGTGTAAAGAAGTGGCAGCCAGGCTCACAGTAGTGCCCAGTGCCTGGACCAGAGGCAATAGGCACAAAGTGAGACACAGGGTGATCCCTCTGCACATCAGGAAACACTTTTTTCACTGTGAGGGTGACAGACCACCAGCACAGGCTGCCCACTGGTTTTGTGTCATCTTCCTGCTTGAAGGTATGCAAAAATTAGTTTTCTGGACATGGTCCTGGGGATCCTGCTCCAGGTGGGCCTGCATATGCAGGAGTGTGGAGCCAGATATCTCCAGAGGTCCCTTCCAACCCCAGCCATCCTCTGAGTCTGTGATATTCTGTTCAATCATTCCACTAAGAAGGAAACTCCACTGAAAAGATTTAATGAAGCACACAGGCACATATATTCAACACGACTCCATCAAAACTTGTGCATATCCTACCTCTGTGTGTTATGCTTTTCATCTGATGTTTGGCTGTCTTACTATCTTCTCAATAATTTATGTAAAGCAAGATAAATTAAGGCATGAACTTAAGTTACTGTAGTTCCGAGGATGTTGTGGATGTTAGATGAAATTATCAGCATCCTACAGCACAGTTGTACGAATTGAAAATCTTTTGTCTATAGAATCCCATTCCAACCTGCTTATTTCCCTGAATTCTGTCGGGTTTTAGGACATCTGTTCTGAGATAGGGGTGAACATACCTTTTCACAGCTTACCTCCACGTATTTGTTGTTTATGACTTCAAATTGCGTACATGTAGTTCTCACTGACTTCAGGTGAGAAAGCAGCAAAATACACCTGTATTTCTGCAGTGTTGATCATTACAAAGTTTGATTTATTATAATCAATTTGATTTTCCACTGTACACAAATTACATGCAAAATCCAGGCAGAAGGAGCAGAGAGTCTCAGAGAGCATCTCTGTGTGTATGTAAACACCTGAACGATTTAGAAAGTCTCAGATCACACTGTAGGATAGCTGATGCTCTAAGTAAGCGAGAGGTAAAGTAGCGAACGCTCAAAGGTAATTGAAATGCCATTGGGACAATGGATGTTTTGGTAGAACTCAAGGTCAACATTTAAAATGTAAGGGGAGGTACACTAAAGAAAATATAAGGATGTGGGATGAGCACCTTCAGGTGACCTAACTATTATAAAGAAAATTATCAAGGGAGAACTTATGTCTATCTTGGTAATTTAGCCATTTGTACGCTTCTGTACTACCCTTGAAAAATTAGCTTAATATAAGTCCTAAGCCCTTCTCAAGCTCAAAATGTTGTCCCCAGCTCTCCGGCTTTACAATATTCCTGTGCTGCTGCTGATGAATTGTTTCAGCTGCCATCACAGTGGGACTTTTCCAATTTGTATTTGGCTTCCTGTCATCCCATTTCTTGCAAATTGAAATTGTGATTGCTGCAGTCATTAACCTTTCAAACCAATGGCTCTGTGGCAGTCCTAGTACAAGTGGCACTTCACAATAAATTGTACAGACTATCAAGCATGGACTCAACATGTGGTCTTTCTTTCTCTTTGGCCATTGATAGATCTCTCCCAGTTTTAAAACATCCCTGAGCTATGGCACATTTCTATTTTAAAAATAGCTAGATAATGCTTTTGCTGCACAAAGATGCTCCTGTGCTAAATTTAAATGTTAATAGCCTTTTAATTTTGGTTGATATTCTTGTAAAAATTTTTGCAGAACTCTGTGTTGGGAAACTATGAGACCTCTCCAGAAAACTGACAGGATTTTTCACGAACATTTTTCTTATCTGGCGGTATATCAGAGAAAATGTAAATTGAAATCATACATGCATAAAAATGCCCATGGACCCATACTGTAGCTTTAAATAGGCAGCTCCATACTTTTGACATTTATTGGGAAAATGGCATTTCTAAGACACCTTTCTTCTCTATTGCAAATGAGACAAAGAATGACAGTAAGAAAATAAAACTGACAATATTACAGCTCAAAGATTGGTTCCCTTATCACACTACCCATCTATGTGCATAAGTCAAAATATGCTAATTTATTCAGAGATTTTTCTCTTTCAGTTATGATTTGATGGAAACATTGCATTATTCTATGTTGCATTTGTATGTCTCACAGAAAGTGTAAAGGAAGCTAGTTTTAGATGTGATAAAGCTCATTTATTGGTTGTCTAAAGCATTTGAGTTTTGTGTTAGAACATTTTCTCATGTAATTAGTTTTAAGAAGCAAAATAAAAATCATAAATTTTACAAAAATAATTGAAATTTAGAAGAGCAGAATTGAGTTGGTACACTGAATAAAAGTAATTTTCACTGTATAAATCATTTTTCTACTCCTGCAATTTTTTGTTTAATAATGTAGATGAAAGTTGGGTATATACTGTGCATTTTGCAGGGTATGCACTAACTTGTGCAAAACCTGAAACTCCTTAATGTAATTTTGAGTACTGAAGTTATAGTTTTCAGAATGATTTATCTATTTGTATGTGCAATATTGTAGAAACACTGAATAAATTTGTTTTTTTCACTGCAATCAGGATGTACTTGGTAAGAAAGAACGGATGCAAAATGTGTCTCAGTGCCCTACACATGGATGTTTTTTTCCTTTATGGCTATGCTATTTGCACAGCCTTTGGTCCATGGCTAATAGAGATGTACGGTTCTGTCTTTCACTTCTCTCAAATGTAGCTTCTGAGATAATCAATGTCTTGGCTAGAAATTATTTAGTACAAATTGAAATCTTGTACCGATAAGGGGCATAGACATTTGACTATAAAAGAGGTTAAAAAATGGGGTTTGCAAAGAGTTAAAATACCTCTGTGGTGATCCAAAGCAGAGATTTTGAACTCCATTCCATTTTCCTTGCTTTCTTACTTAACCTTTTCCACCTGTTCTAAAGCATGACAAGGGACAAGGACAACATAATCCTCTTAGTTTATATCTCTGGAACATTGTATATTATGAAACAGAGGCTTTCACGCTAAGAACTAATATTCACAAGAACTAATATTTTAGCTTGGCTCATCTTTCTCTAAATTGTCAGTGTCACCTATCTCACAGAGACAGCAGGATGCCTTCAGTTCGTTGTGATCACATTCAATTCCATACTGAACCTGTGTGTCTGTATTGTACTGCAGAAATGCGGATTCAAGATTAATACAAACCAAAATAGAGAGGAAAACCCCAAACTGAGCACGAGTGGAAATGGAACTAGTGCAAGAATATTTTACCTCTCATATCAGTCCTCCAAAGCTTGTTCTTGTAGGTGAAGTAGCTTAGAGCTTAAATGTGCTTTCCACCCTCCCGTGTGGAGCCCTGGACTCCACAAGGAGGGGAGCAAGGAAGGTTTTTCATTTGACCAGCAGTCGGTGCAGTTGCTTTTCTTCAAGATTTGATGACTGTCTCTACAAGTCTTAGGGCTAAACAGCATGCAGTCTTAGCAAGAGTAGGATCTTTCCACATGCAGAATTTTTGACCAAACAGAAGAGACCCTAGAAGGAAAATATAGATAATTTAAAGGTTCCTACCTGGTTTCCTTGGCTAACATGAATCAATACTAAAACCATTTTAGCTATATCCCTCTGTGACTCTGAATATCAAGCAGGGGATGCTCCACTGGGCACCAGTGCATGAGACATTCCCATTGTGCTGAAAGCTTTTGCAGAGGGGCTGAGCCCTGTGCACAAAGCAGCGTTGTGGACACAAAGAGGTTCTACATACAAAGAAGTATCAACACTTTGTCTTTTCAGATAGATATAGTGATGACAGCTGAACAGGTTGTGCTTCATTCATATAAATCTACTAAGCTTAGAGCATAGAAATGCCAAAAAATAGCAAAAAATAAATGCAATTCTGAATCTTACTAGAAAATCAGATAGCAGTAATTTAAATTGAAAATTAACATCTCCCCATGTTAGAAAACTCCTGTGATTTTCTTGTCTTAATAAACTGAACAACAGACAACAGCATAATGAAGCTTAAGCAAGTAAACCTAGAAACTAGATACCATGTGTGCTGTCAATAGACAGATTTCTGTAAATCTTCTTATCTCTAGGGTTTCACTAGACATGTATAATGCACATAACCCAAATCTCCCTTTTTTAAAGTTGAGTTCTTGTTTTCCAGTTGTGCTTCAGATCAATTGTTTTCCCAACTTTATATGAATGAAGAAAAACTTCCTTGTCAAGGAAGGATTTTGTTATTATTTTACAAAAGCCCTGGCATTCATTTACTGGGGACTTAAAGGGAACTCTTCCATATTTCAAACAAGGCTATGTGAAAATCTTTTAACAAATAGAGCAATAAATGATGCTTACATTCTTTATGTATTTCCTTCAAGTGTTAGTAAAGAGATTTGAAACATTTCAAAAATGTTTCAAGTAAAAATAATTTGGAAGTACAGTTTGACAGACCCAGACTATAGTTGTCAGTCATCACAAATTTACAGATCTTAATTTGTTCAGCAGAGATATTTGTTTCAATTAGTCTCACAGTTACTGGCAGAGATTGAAATCTTCTTCTGAAAGTTAATAATGAGCTCAGTCCCTACACTTCTATTCATCTCGTGACTTGTACAGATATACTTCATGTCGTGTTCACTAGGGACAAAATGCCATCTAGCTTACCAAGGACTGTCTTCATAATTGTGGCTGCTTGCTTATGAATTATCTCTGAAAAAGGCAGATGCCAAATCTCTAATTAAGCAGCATATAAAAAGCCTGTAATTTTAAGCTCCCAATATTAATAGTAGTGCAGAGCACCAAATACCTCTAAAGTTCCTCGTACAAAAAAACAAAAAAAAAAAAAAAAAAAAGGTCAGTATTAGATTTTGGTGGAATTGTATTGCTCTGTGCACTTGAGAGCCCCTGCTATTCGGAGCTGGCAGTACCCTGTGCTGTGCTCTGGTGTGCTCTCTGCCCCTGGGGCTCACAGGGGCCATGGGCCGTGCCAGGCTGACACCTGAAGCGCAGCACAGACCTTCTGCTTGAGCAGCCAGATGCTCAGCGTAACTCATCTGCCGCTAGAGCTGCTTTCATGTGCATCAGTTTGGAATATAAATGTTTATGTACTGGAATACGAGCAGCCAAATGTCGTCTTTGGCTACAGCTCACTGCAGTTACTTTTTTGCAGCATCTGGACTAAGCATTGCAGAGCCTGGTATTTGAGTTATGTGCAATTGTTGGATTTTGGTTTCTGGGTAATCACTAACATTACAGAAGTAAAGTTTGGTGCAGTGCAGCCCTGATGATGTTGTAATTTAAAAATTTAGTAAGCAGACACCTCTTTTTCTCCTTTCTCTGCCTGTCTTTTCTTCATGAGGTGAGACGCATATTAACTGTAACTGCTATAAACATTGTACTTAACAGCTTAACATAAAATGGTTCAGTGAGAATATTTATTAGCTGAGAAAGTAGTGTTCAAAAATCCCTCTACTTGGCTTTTTCGGTAGCAATTTTCTTACTTTTAAAGAATTTTTATACAAAATGTTATAATTCTGTGTTAAATCTTGTACTAAGATGTCTCTCTCTTCCCCTGGAAATCTGAAACAGCAAGTGGACACACATATTTTCAGGTGGGGATCCTAAGCCTGCAAAATATGGGGAGTGGGAATAAATATACCTTCTGGTGAAACTTCTCAGTGGTGCAGTTCAACCATTTGGGTCCTGTGGACTTGATAGATAAATCTTATTTGTGCTGGACTCGAGGATCTGTCATGGATCCCAGGAATTTCCAAATGATTTTGCATCTTTATATTTTTTTCTGCTTTAAATTTCTGATCAATATGAAAAAAATTACCAACATGCAAGTTTTGTGAGAAATAAGTGAAACAGAAAAAAGTCCTTTATTTATTTCAATGGAATTAATTTCTGTTTACAAATGTCTTTAAATCTACATCTGTGCTAAAAATAAACACTGGTAAATCTTAAAAATACCCAGAAATTCACAAGTGAGAAAACCTCAAGGTCAAGTCTTTCAGTGGCAGGGAAGTTCATTACAAGTCTTGGGTCAATCTGCATTTACCTTTGAGTGAAAGTGTCTGACAGAGCCCATATTCTTCAGATCAGCTGGACATTTGTGCAGTTGCACTTCACTCCAATTATGTGAATGATTCTCATATTAGCTTTCAAGTAATGGAATTTGTTCAACCCAATGAATTCCGTTGTGAATTATTCTTAAAGGATCTTAGATACGGTGAGTGTCACAGAAGAAATAGGAGCCAATAACTCAGAAGGCAGCATGATTCAGTAAACACAGCATGAAACTAGAAGTCTAAAGATTCCAATCTTTTGGCTCTCTGGCTGGCTTATTAACTGCCACACACCTTTAAAGGCCTTAACTATCACACTAAAAAGCCTTCTGGGTTGCCTGAGAGCATTATACCAGTTCTTCAGAGCCTGCGTGGGCTCCACATTGACAGCTGCCTAATTTAATATCTCTGGTCTGACAGCCAAAACCTTTCAGAGGGTCCTTGGCTATCTGAGAGATTGCTTCTCAGCCATTGATCAAAGCTTCCTCAAACACGTCTTGGGAACAAAGTGGGGAGTACCAGTGGGGGGGCCGATGGCTGTGGGAAACTGAACTTTCCCAGGAGCTGGAGATAGCAAAGTTCATCCCTAGAGGAGAGAAAAATGAGCACTGAATTCCTCAGTGTTAAGAGTGAAATGTGTGTTATGTGGGCAGTGTATTTGAGGCAGATGCTTTACCCCGCAATGGCCAAGCTCCCTATCTATCAAGAAGAAATCACAGTAAACTCATGCCTGAAAAAACACTGATCTAGGGAGCACTTTGTAGGCACTTTATGTGCCTCTAACAATTATTTACTCACTCCATTTATGCATATCTGACACTGTGACCAGCTTCACGGTGGCCTCACAAAAAAGAAGTGCCAAGAACAACTTTTAAAAGTGCACTCTTGTTGGCTGAATATAGCAGTATTTGTACCTGACATACTATCTACAAGCAATTACAGGTATCAGAACTAAAACAGGGTTATGATTTTGCTTGTGGTTTAAAACGTCAGCATTAAGCACTGAATTTAGATGCACAGGCTACCAAGTCAACTTCACTGAAAAAAGAGGCATAGTGCCATCCCCTGTAATGGGCCCTAAGTTATAAGAGCCTTGATTTCTTGTTCTGTTCTCAAAATCTGCAGTTATGGAACAAAGAGAAAGTTTATGTGCCATAAACTTAGCAGACTGTGCAAGAAGTTTTTATGCCCAGCAATTTCAGCCTCAATGTATCTCCATAAGGAATGATGCAACTCTGAGAAATGAAATATCTTTTCTAGGCCTGAACTGATCAATAGATGCCTCACTTTTAGATGTTTTGCATCTGATTCTCTCATTATCTCATTTCTTGTTAATTGTTTTAACTGGAAAATGTCTTCTCCTTTTTTATTTCTATATGCTGCTCATGTTATGCCAGCAAATATCAATCACCATTTATATAGGTTTATTTAAATATTCAGTACCAATGACTTGACTTGACTTACGCTATAAATTTTAGATATGATGCCAGAAGAAATGTATCAAGCATCCACGTATGACACAGAACAGTGTAAAGATTTATGTAGTTTATTTAGATTTTTTGCTGTGCTAAAAGATTTATCAGTTCATATTCTTTGCTAAACTTCAAATTTCATTCTGATGCTTTTCTCACATATTTTACTGAATTATAGGAATAATATCTCCTTTGTAAGCAGTAATGGCACATCCTCCCCTCTCTTGTGGAGCTGTTCACTCCTCCTTCTCCATAGCATTTAGATGTATGGCCACAAAGTCCCCTCTGGCCCTTCCATGATAACCATGAACGGTAGAGCTCTTGTGGTTAAGTATCTTCTCCTTATCATGGACCTACACTCTGGGGAAGCCTTTGAGCAGCAGAAAAAAAGTGTCACTGAGGTGTGCTGGTGGACTGGGCGAGCACAGATGTGACAGTGAGGTTTTGGTACAGAGGGAGGGGACCCTGTGGCAGACATTGAGAGCCAGAGATCCTCCAGGATGAGGCATATTGCCTCCACTGTGTGAACAGGGAAGAAGCATTTCTTCCCACACACCACATCTCTCTCACCCACTGCAGCCTCATACACATCATTGCCTGAATTGTGTCTGATTTTCCCCACTGTACTTGGTGAATCAGCTCCAACTTATGCTAATGCCAGGCTCAGTTTTATAAATATTTATGCAGGTAAGCACATTTGTTCTTCTGTTTGCACTGCTGGGGCTCTTCTCCTGAGACAAAGTGTTGTTAGTAGTGGAGAAAGCAAAAACCTTTGTTAAAGGGTAAATGTATTACCATATAAAATATAAATAATGAGTACAGTGTTTGATTTTCAGTTTCTAAAGCAGTCCCCATTGAATTTTATGCTCTTTGCCATTTCTGCGAGATGGCAGGAGGCTGTAGGCGCTGAAATTCCTTGGTCTTTTCATTGTATTTAGGACTAACCAAATATTGACCTGTCTGCCTTCGCCATTGCACACCTTCGAAAGAAACAAAGAACAACCACTCTGAAAATACCAGAAAAGTATGACTTAGAACACACTTTCAGCCTGACTGTCTTTCATGCAGATATGTATCTCAGGAATGCAAAACTCACAGTGTTCTTACTTCATTGTTAAAAGGAAAATTTGGTTTTATGTCAGTATTTAGTATTAACAATAATCTAGATGATTGTCAAGCACAAAAAAATAATATCAGCATTTAAGACAAGATATAGTATATTTTTTCACCCCTGACATGCTGAGGTTAAATCATAAATACCTTGTGCTAAATTCAGGCTTCTCCATTTTCAGATATGGCTATAAAATGATGGCATAAGTCCACTAACATTTAGCAGATATTCGTTGGTACAGTTTCTTCCTCAGTGAACCTTTCACTCTTCAAGAATACAAGGAGCTTCTAGGATAACCAAAGGCACCAGTTCCCTCATGTAATAAAAAGAAAATAAGTGCCTCCATGGTTTTGAAGTAGGTAATTGACCTACCTTAAAATACTGCTTTTAGGGACTGGTATTGTTTTCCATTCTGCTCAAGAGAATGACTTGAGTGGGTCTAACAGAGTACACCCGAAGGACCAGCACTTGCCAATAGGGAGCTATTCCTCCTTCTCTCACCTAGGATTTCAGCTGATTTGAAGGGATTTCATCAAAAGAACTCATGTGGGAATGTGTGAAAGGCAAGACACCGGAGCAGTGCTCACCTAAATACAGATTCTCCCAAGAGGGTGAGCACCTTGTGTTTGCCAGAGTGTTTACAGCCAAGCTGCACTGCTGAAGTATAGGTTCTGCTGCATTTAGTTAAATTATATTTCCTGCCTATTTGTCAAGTCAAGATTGTAAAATGCCCTCCTGCAGTGACAAGTAAGGGCAGAAACAGTAAGCACCATTCAGATGCCAGGGACTCATCAATGAAGTTTGGTGTATCAAACTTTCAGGTGAGCTTTTAAGTTCAAATCTTTAGTCATGTTGTTTACTGTTGTTTTACTGCCAGTGCTAATAATAGGAAACTAAAAATTTCACTGGTTAGTGGGCATTGCTAAACAAAGAATGGTGCTGATTAAAAGCGTTTGCTGGCACCTCGCCTGCTGAGTTGTGGAAGCAGCCAAAGTGTGGATTGTTATTTGCTGTGTGAAGCCACACATGCTGGATACGAACCAGATCCTTTATTTCTGCCATAGCAAGTGGGGGTGGAAAGAGGCTTTTGTTCATTTGAGTATCTTCCAGTGGGAGGTTTAAAATGTGGTACGTTTTTGCTGTGCCATTGGGAAATATTATTGTAACTCTTCTACAAGTGGCTAAGTAGAAGCAAGAAGTTTTGTGTTTTACCCAATGAGACAAAGCTCAAAAGGAATTTTTACATGTATTTCACCAATGGGTGTCAATGGGGATTGATTCTGTAAAATCAAAACTGCTGCAATGTTCCTAGAAATGCAGATTGTTGCCACTGAGCTTTAAAATGAGTTTACATCTTCAGTGACAGACATGAAAATGCAACAACCTGAGGTGCTCCCTCTGTGAATCTTTAGCTGAAGTAGTCCTACTGTACTTTAAATCAGAGAGGAAAGATCAAAAGGGAAGTTGTCCCTTTGGGCCCTGTAATAAGTGCACTCTGTTTGGGTCTGTCTTCTTTCTTTCGAGTCTTGTAAAACCACTTAATCTTTACACCAATAACCAAATAGGCAAATTCATCAGAAGATTTTAGAACAGGAACAAAAGACTTTCTGAGGTAACCATCCCTAACCATTTCAGAAACAGCACCATCCTTTTGTATTGCTCTGTATGCCTTTCATCCCATACAGACTGGAGAAAATACTTCTTCACCAGCATCATTATTAGCTCTCTGGGCCCACAGCTATATTCAAGGATATATTCAAGGATGGAAGACTAGAGTATGTTCTTTTGTGGTCTGATCTATAAGGATTGATTCTGCAATAAATGAAAACAATAGCAAACTGTCTTAGGGAGATATTTTGGCTCTCTTGAAGCAATCAAATAAATCTGATCCAAGATCTAATTATAGTTACACATATTTCATTATTCATCACATTTTTGTTATAGCATCTTTCTATATGATAGCACAGAAGTTATTTTTTAAAATGCAAACCAAATATTTTTTCAGTAAAGAAAATGAGCTGTGAAAGTGGTTTTTCATAGACCACTCCTGAGAAAACTAGCAGGAGAAACTAAATTTTAAAAAAACCAAACCAAGAACTAATTTGATTTCAATAGACAGGAGGTTAAATTAATAGCTGTCCCTTTCCTGATAACACAAAAAATAGAAGTGACAATTAAAGTTAAAAACACCAGTGGTTTTCAGTATAATTGAGTTGAACATAGGTTATTTATTGAAGAAAATGAGTGAAAATCAATCAAGCTAGAAATAGGTCATTATAAACATATTCATATGCAGAACATATATTGTGATACATAGTGGAGACAATATTCCACAGTTGAAAAGCACATTAATGCTGGCCTTCAAGTTAAATTTTTCATAAAATTAATTTCCAGTAGTGTAATAAATAAAAATTTAAAAACCCCTCACCACCATGTATTTTGAGCTTTTACAATTTCTACTCTCCAAGTATCTTCATGTGTCTTACACAGTTTAATACACTGGGACTCTTGACTCTGCTATGAAGTAGGAAAGGCTTTGAGCCTCTTTGGTGGCCAGTACTGGTGTCTGGACACCAATGCACACGTGTTCAAAATTTTCCTTTACCCATCTCTTCCACAGCAGCCTCTGCTCTTTTTCCTGTCTCTGCTTGTTTCTTGGTAATGAACAGCAGCTCATTCAACAGCCTCTCAGAAAAAGGCAAGTAAGGTCTGGGCTTGCTCCATTATGCATAGGCCTGGGCAGACCCCAAAATCAGAGGTGTAAAGATAGAATAAAACAAATTGTCATCCTTTGTGAGCAGTTTGAGACACTGTCCTGCCAATCATCCTCCCCCTCCTTTGACAAACTGCCTTTTACAATAGGCAAACAGCAAAGCTCAAAGAGAACACAGAGCTGGGGGAATAATACAATTGCCCGATCAAAAGAGCCAAAGCAGGTATCTGTTCTGTAGTCATTGCAATTATCTCGTAGATGCACTGGTTTCCAAGAAACTTCCTCAAAGCCCCCATTTGATGTGCTGACATGTCGAATGATAAATCTACACAAAGGAAACGAAATGTTTCTGCCATTCATGTAGTTTCAAAAAGAGGTGTTAAAATCCAGGAACCTAAATACTGACGGTGGAGCAGTCCAGAAGGCGCCAGTTCAAATAAGCTGATCAGAGAAATGTCTGTTAGGTTACAAAGACATGGGTTTTTTCTTTTAGTTCACAGTTGAAGCAATCCCTTGAAATTTTACTAAAGCATAATGGACAATATTTTGGCTATATTTCCACCTCTGTGAATTTGTTGCTCTCTTGGAGACATCTATAGCAGGAAAACTGCATCTCTCTTCCCCCCATATAATCTTCTCTTATTTCTTCTTCTGGCAGTATTTAGAGAAAAGGGGGAAAAAAAGAAAATTAACATAAATATGGTTGTCTGTGCTTTCTTAAAATCTGTAATGATGAGAAAAGGTCTTTTGATCTGTCTGAGTATCCCAGGTTATTTTTTCCAGTCTTAATTTCCAGTGCTTTGTTCAGCCACATTTAAAATATTTCAAGAGAGAGGTTTTTCTCTGAATTAGTGTTCTGAGGCTGCTTCACAGGCTAGTGCATGGCATCTCTTTTAAGCATATCTTTTGAGGTACTTTTCATACTGCACTTGTTTTTTCTTTAATGGCTTCAAAACCTTCTTTCCTCCAGAAACCTCATTTTGTTTACATCATCTATTTTGAAGTCCTGCTAGAATAAGTTCACTTTTATTAGCTGCTGCAGGATTTTTACTCTGCTCTTGGTGTTTTTCCTATGCTGGCCAGTAGTGTGATCAGAACTCCAGAAATGCCACCCAACCCCTTTCTACAAAGATAATCTATGATATGTGTCCTGTGTTTTTACTGAAATAAACCAGTATCAAAAGGGAACCCTATATTTGAAGAGTACTTTCATGACAGAAAATTAGTCACACTTGCGCTCACTTGAAAATAAACAGGCAATGAAATCTATTCCTGAAAAATATAGCACAGATAAGTTTGTTTATATTTACTACAGAGAAATTAGTTACAAAGTTAGAAGTTTCTTTGGTTTTTAATTTAAAATAAATTACAAACTTATTTATTCTTGTCATGCAGCTCTAAGGTAGGTCAAAATTTCAGTTGAGCCCTGCTGGTATTTGATAAATACATCTTTAATTTTTAAAGTATTCCCAAGTGAAATGGCTACAATAGTGATGAGTGAATATACTGAACTATAGAAATTTATGAAATAAAAGAAATGAAATAATTACATTCCTTAGGGGAAAATATCTGGTCAGATTCAACAGCGTGAGAGAGAAGAGGGTGCTGCCAAGTCTCCAGATGCATCCAGCAGAGGCTGAAGGTGTATTCCCAGTAGGCACATGCCCACAGAGCACATGTATACATCACATATGTGCCTGTACATGTATGCCAAGCACATGGATCACAGACAGAGGCACAGATCAGTCACACACACACACAGGCAGCACCAACAGCCTCATCCTGCTCCCCTCTGTGCCTGAGCAGGATGGAGGGCCAGTAATGCAAATCCATATACCTATATATGTATATATAAACAGAGAGAGGGGCTCTGTGTGTGTATATATATATATATATGTACACACACATATGCAAGCAAGTGCAGATCCCTCCTAGCCAGGCTTACCTGTGGGCCTCAGATGCCCAGTAACTACTTGTAGAGACCAGCTTCTCCAGTTGCTGGCACCTGGGCTCTTAAGATCCAATTAAAAGAGATACCTCTGCCCAAATTAAGGTGCAAATGAGACCATATGGTGAAGTCAATAATATGGATTTTATTTAAGAGTAATTGTGAGGTAAAGAGAAAGAAAGAAGGAGGGTGCAGGAAAAGGAGAGAGAGGGAGAGAGATTAAGCAAAAGATGTTATTACCATGTGGATACCATGTGCAATCTACAACTTACTTGATAGGAGAAGGGGAGGGGCAGGCACTGATCTCTTCTCTGTGTGACCAGTGACAGAACCCAAGGGAACAGCCTGAAGTTGTGTCAGGGGAGGTTTAGGTTGGATATTGGCAAAAGATTCTTCACCCAGAGGGTGTTGGGGCACTGGCACAACTCCCCAGGGAAGTGGCCACAGCACCAAGCCTGCCAGAGTTCAAGAAGCATTTGGACAATGCTCTCAGACACATGGTGTGACTCTTGGGGATGTCCTGTGCAGGGCCAGGAGTTGGACTTGGATGATCTTTGTGGGTCCCTTCCAACTCAGCATATTCTGTGATTCTGTGAAAATGCCAGGAGCAGCACGCTTATAAAATATAAAGTTATTATTAAGTATAAATAAAATATGAACAAGTTTAGTCTAGTATTAAATTCTGGTTTTGTTTTCTACTCTGCCAGAAGTACATTCAGTGGTCTACAGACATGACTAAATCATTAGCTGGGCATTAGCTAAATTTCAAAGCTGTAAGGGATAGTAAAACTGCAAAATCCAATTTCTGCATTGGTCCTGGAGCAATGAGGTCCTGCAGCCACTGAATTCTCATCTTCCTGTGTCCGCAGGCCATGGGATTTTTAGATATATTTAACGTGTAAACTTCTCCTAATTAACATTTTGCACGTGCAGGTCAACATGAAGAAATTATCTGGTACCATTAATTATTTGCAATTAAATAAAACACCTAGTGTTTTATTAAAATACTTAAAAGCATACATGCTTACTTATATAATCTTTGAATAGTTTTCTTTAATGTCCAAATAAATAAATTTCCAACATTTCTTCTGCTTGCCAACTTAAGGTCACCCTCATGTCCCATAAGTGCTGCAGTTGCTGAGGGAGCACTGGCTTTTCCTGTTAGCCATGAGCATCGCCCCTGTCAAAACAACATGCTGCTGTCACTTACACTGCTTAATGCTGCCAGTACTGAATTTTACATCCTTTTTTCCAGGAAAAGTTTCTCTCCCTGCATCATTTCTCTGACTTATGCTACAGAAACAGCACAAGGCAAGATTTGACAGAGTGAAAATACAGGAGAATATTAGAAAATAAATTCTATCATGCTTTTCACAGAATGTGGCAATTCTTAAAAGTGAGCTGGGATTTTGGATCTGTCTGACTTGAAATTTGCATCTATTTGATGCCTTCATGGTCTGATCTTGGACTGTTCTGTATGATATATGGGGTAATATTTGGTGATAGCCTGATTAAAGTTTGTCTGGGAAGGAGCTTCAAAAAGGGAAGAAAAGATCAGGATCTGGAAAAGTTTTGAAATGTGGGGATTTGGAGTAGAGTTGATAGACCTGTTCTTCCAAACAGACACTATGGGAAATAGAGCTTGAAAGAACTTTTTCTCCCACCCTCGCCCTTCTGCTTTTATAACTACTTACCCCCCTTTTTGCAGTAAGCCCAAGGCTATAGAGCCAGTGCCTGAACAGCAACACTGGGAAGCAAAATGAATTGGAAAAACATACAGAGGTTACTGAGGGTCAGAGATCTATATTTAGGTCTTGAAAGTGGCAGTTGATAAAATTTATAAATTTAGCTGGGTTTGGATCTAGTGTTTTATCTGTATGACAAATATCTACTGGGCTCATCTGCTGCAGCACAACGCCTGGTCAAGGCTGTCCTGCCAAAAGTGTTCAAGGTGGAAGTCACACTGATATCAATGTGTCACCATTCAGAGTGAGATTTATCTGGCGTTCCTCTTGTTCCAAGGCATATGAGATCATGACAGACATGTTTCACCAAAGTCATTATCTTTTCCTTATCAGAGAGACTGTTTGTGCCTTAGTTTCTTATGTGTACTATTTTTGACACACATTTTGCTATGGAGGAGGATCAAGATAGGAGTCATTTGTGAACTGAATATCAGTGGGATTGTTCCAGGTAATTTATGTGTTGTTTAAGTACTTCACCAAATGAATCTTCAGATCATCTGTTTGTTCCCTTGTGATGATTTTTCTATAAGCCTAAAAAACCCACTCTACATTTCAAATACAAATTTTGCTGATACAATACATTACTGTAGCCACATGAACAAAATGGTTCTATCTAATAAAACATTGGTTAATGTTTTGCTGATATTTTTGCTGAGTAATTTTACTACATAGCCACTGATGTCCTGCAATGGGAGGTGAATATAGGCTAAATGCACATGAATGTGCACTGATTAAACACCAAAATATATGTGGTTCTTTTCTGAATGAAACGAGATGTTTAGTCCAAAAACACTAATTGTATTTCTTAGCTGGAGAAATTAATTTGGTATTGAAACCCATGTGAATTGTGTACTTATAATTTTGCTCAGTTTTCAGAAAAAAATGAAAGTCATCAGCAAGGCTATGTATCCATTAGAAAAATCAGAACAAGCATTAGATACAGCAAATATCCCTGGAGGACCCCAAGACTGCCCCAAGCAGAGAGAGAGAGTGAATAACTCCTTATCCTGCTGGCCTTGTCCCAGTAGGTGGTTTATCTTATATGTAATAAAAATGTTCTATTGGCTCACCCTCAGCTTGACATCCACTGTACCCCACATCCTGTTTGGCTACACTGCCTTTCAGTCGCTCCCAGCTGGTACTGGGGCAAAGCCAAATTTCTTCCCAGATGCAGAACATGGAAATCCTTGTAGAACTTCATGAAGTGCCTGTTTGCACAGATTTTGTTATTATTTAGCCTGGATTATGTTATTAAACAAGGTAATTTGTTAAATTCTCATGCTGTTCTGATCAAAGCTCTATCTTACTCAAATGGAAAAATTAGGAACTGGGCTGGTCTATGAAAAGCCACGGTGGATTTAGGTTTTGAGATTTTTGGTAGCATTATTTTTGACATAGGTGCATGCTATTTTCTTCCACTAAGTTTTGTGTTTATGGGAAATTTAAATTTGCAGTCAGAATAGAAGTACAAGTAAAAAGAGCAAATATTATCAGTCATTGATAATTAAATCAATGGACATGAATATGTATCTAAAATGAAGCAGTATGAAAACTGACAGTAGATGAAACATGGGATGGGAAACCTGTCATGCAGAAGTCTGTAACTAAAATATATCCAAAGCTGCCAAAGCTCCAGCTTTATCCGTCATTCAAAATTGTTTGTTATGCAGACAAAAGTTTGAACTTTGAGTTTGTTTCTCCTAAATTCTCTTTCCTATATTTCACTATTTCTCCTTTTTTGTGTCTTGTTGGTTTGCCTCTTGTCTGAAAAGGATGTTGATTAGGTAGTAAAGAAGAATAACCTACTGCAGTATTCTTAAAAATACTGAAGGAGAGACAGACAGTATGAGGTTTGTAAAAAATTTACAAGGTTTGGAATGGTTCATTAGACCATGTTCTGGAGGTGTAATTTCCCAGTAACAAAATTGCAAGCAAGAGAGATCATCAAAAGGCAGAATCATATTTATTATTTTCTGTCTCTTCTTTCTGTCAGTTTATATTATTTTCTCTTTAAAAGAGAGAGCCCTGGACTCAGTTCAGGATGAGCATTCCCTCCTTTTTATTCTCCAGAAGGAAAATCTAATACTTTAATGCATTTTTAAAAGACTGTCAAACAGAAATTTGCTTTAACAAAACAAATTATATACAGATCAAGGAAAGAAAGAATATAGGAAATTGTTTAAATAAGCCTCACATTTTTCTTTCAAAGTATTTAATTATTTTCCTCTCTTTTATAAGAGTTTAATGAAAGGTTAGATAGATTTTTTTAATTATAGCTGGTATGGTGGAAGAAGTCGCATAATTTGACATAAAACCATGGGGCATACTTCAAAATTACAATATTTAATCTCTTTCTCTGAACTGCACAAGTCTCCTGATAAACACAATAAAGCCAGATTTATGAGTTGAGAAAAGTGCAGTCATGGAGGTAAATTATGTTGGCCACATATATTTTTAGAACGAAATTTTTCAAGATCGGAAGTGTTCTCTGTCATGTAGAGTCTCAGAGGAAAGATGCATGCTAAAGAAAGAAATATTTGAGCTGATATTCCTGGTAAGTGTAATTGGCCAGCATCTCAGATTTTTAATGAATGTCCTTAAGACACAATTACTGCAGACCTTCAAGGATGGAAAAAGTAAAGTGTTACCTGCAATGCTGTGGCAAAGAACAGAGGAAAACACTGAGGGACAAGCTAGAGAAACTCAAGATGTCATTCCTGGCTCTGCTAATATATAATTCTCTGAAAGTTGGTTGCTTTTGCAAGCAATGATTCTATCAAACAGTAAGGTGAAACCAGAGCTTTTTAAGTGACAAAAAAGTACTGCCTTTGCATGAGGTATGTAGATCATGTATTTCTCTAATATAAAGGTTGGCAGCTTATTTTGAACTAACAAATAATAAATCAGATAGATTTTCCCAGAGTATCTTTAATTCTTCTCTAACATCATAACATTTAAATGAAGTCAGGAAATGGAAGTCTTAGTCTTCACAGCTTCAGACTACGGACTGACAGAGTTGGAGTTGCTGGCATTTCCTGTAAAAAAGGGGAGAGCATTCTTTGCAAAATGAGTATAGTCTGAATGTCTTTGTCAGTCAAGGAAAGGGAGAAAAAAATGCAATGTTAATAAGTCATAGAGTTAGATGGACTTAAATGTGCATTTTGACCTGTACAAATTCAAATACACAGGTTTTCTCTTTAATCCTTTCAAAATATGCCTAGCTTTTTTTTTTTTTTTTTTTTTTCTGTCTGGAAAAAAAAAATTACCTGCAGAACAGAAAGGAACCACTGCTTCTTTTTCTAAATTCCAAAATGTTCTTTCACACTCATGCCCATCTCAGGGGGAAAGCTGTTTCTTTTCCTTGTGCAGGTCTGGAAATGACATAGATCACATACCAATGTATGCCTGGAAGAGGAACTTGTAAAATATTTTTGTCGCATTTTCTACATTGAATAACTATAATATCATTTCAATGAGTATCTGAAGAATTCACTGCACTGATGTTTTCTTTATTTTGCTTTGAATCCAAGTAAAAATATTGCGCTTTTGCATGCACTTATACAACTCCAGAAGGCTTCACATAAAAAGACAAGCAGAGTAGTAGAATCATAGCATCACAGAACCATCAAGGTTGAAAAAGATGTCTGAGGTCATCAAGTCCAACCATTAACCCAGCACTGCCAAATCCACAACTAAACCATGTCTTTAAGTGCCACATCTACACACTTAAATATCTTCAGGGATTGTGGCTCAACCACTTCCTACAGGGCAGCCTGTTCCAATGTTTGATAATCCTTTGAGTGAAGAAATTTTCCTTAGTATCCAATATGAACCTCCCCTGGGGTACCTTGAGGCCGTTTCCTCTTGTCCTGTTGCTTGCTACTTGGGAAACAACTGTAAACCACCTAGGAATTATAGAGATACTGACCTATCTGACTGCAGTCTTTTTGGAAGCTGGTAAAGAGAGAGAGAGGTTTTAGAATACCTCATACCCAAAGATGTGACAGACAGGGAGGTGCCTCCTCAATTATGGATTTCTCCTTACCTAATGAAGGATAGAGATTCATTTCACTGTTCCTGCCATTCCCCAGAGGTTTTGGTTCAAAAGACAGTGTGGTCCAGCAGTCAGTATTTATCTCATCTTACAGAGAGAACTCTAACTCTGCCTTCATCAGTGACAGCCTCTGTGCCCAGGAACAAATAATTTTGTACGTCTATCTCTGACATAGATGTTTGTCTGTCTGTTTGAAAATAGAATTGTTTCTTACTGTGTGTTTGCACATGCTTAGTTATGATGAAAAGCTGATTTTAACCAAGGATAAGTGACATAAAATCATAATAATCCTAGACCTACAGATCTGACAGGCATTTCTCAGATGGTGCATTTGTCTCTCAGTTAGCAAGATTACACTATTTGTTTCTTAGCAGAAGGTGCCAGAACCATGAATATCTCAGTGATCCTTATTTGATCTAATTGGAATACTACTTTTTCTCACGGGAACAGTTGTTGTTACACTGGTAAAAGATGTTACACTTCTCTTTATCTCCATTTCAAGCTATTTAGTTTCCTGACTTTAGGACTAGGAGCACATACATGTGAGTCCTCTGTCCAAATATCATTACAATAGACAAAAATAAATATATGAACCTTAAAACTTAATTTACATTTTCTTGTTTTCCTTTGTTTCTAAAAGACCTTTCCTTTTAAAGAAGGAAAAAAGGCTCTTTGTATTAAAGAATTAATTAAGGCAAAAAAGAAAGTAAGTGCATTGCCTAAAGTCTTCTGCTCAGTCTGGCAAATTCGGGACTAGAACTCAGCTCTCTGGTCTTGGATATTTATGTGTGACTTAGCAAACATTCTGCTTTAGTCTGTTTTAGTCTGCTTTAGTCTGCTTTAGCTAAGTGTTTACATTCCCGCTTGATTTCCATACATACAAGCAAACACTTATTGCAGCTGAGGGAGTGACCACCCATGGCCCACAGGTGACACCTGAGTGGTTGCTGCTCACCTGTCACTCAGGTCTCAGCTGAAGCTGAGATACATGGCACAGAAGGAATTTTTTTTCTCATGGGAACACTTTAGCAAGATATTTCAGTGTGATAATGTGCATTAATATTTGGTTGAAAGTGCGAAGTCACACATGTTGTGGATGGTCTCATGAACACAAGTTGACTGAGCCAGATAGGATGGTGTTCATTTCTTGTCATTTACTTTTTTCCAGGAATGCCCCAGTGGTGTTGTCAATGAAGAAACCTTCAAAGAGATTTACTCTCAGTTCTTTCCACAGGGAGGTGAGTACTTGGTAGACAGAATTATTACTACAGTATGTCTGTTAGTTCCTAAGTCTGACAAAAGAGCCTGTTGTTCAAATTAACAAGGTTGTTGCCTCAAGCTCTGTCTGAACTCACAGGGTATTTCCATGATGGTTGGGTACATTTTTAAGTATATGTTTCTGAAGGAAATGCAATGATAGCTACAAAGTCAGTCTTCTTTTATGACTTTTGCACTGTTCTTGGGTACCATTGAAAACCAAGTTTCTCTGAGTATGTTATTTCTCTTTATGATTTCTAAAAATTCTTGCCCATTCTCTTTTATTCAAAAGAAAGCCCTTTCACAGTAGGAGGAACTGTAGGAGACACTACAGGTGCCCTCTAATAACAATAGTAGAACCCTCCCCTTTAATTCTATGGGGTTTCTCTTGTTAAATGCTGACTTTGATTTCAGTTAATTGATTTCCAGGAGTTTTGAATTTTTTATCTCCATTACCTTTTAGTGCAATGAAGAAAATGCAACAATGCATAACAGGTTTTTTCCTTGAACTTCATATTTTTTTCAATTTGAATTTTTTTCCTGTCTTTTCTTTCTCTTGCATTTGCTATTCAGTTACCCTTCCTCATATTCTCCTACAACCCTTCAATCCCATCTCTCCAACTTCTCCCAGAGCTTCTCTGGGACTCAGAACTCCTTCTTTTCATTTTTTATTTGAAAACCCATACTTAATTGGTAGAAACAAAATCTCTCCCCCTTAGTTTTATTTTGAATAAAGACCTAGAAGGTAAAGAGCAGGATTCAGTGTGGATTGCCATCTCTGAAATCCTTAACAAGTAGGCACACTCAATGGAGATGAACAAAAGGCTAAAAGGGTTGATCTGCCGACTGATTGTTTCTATATGTAAACATTTGGACCAAGATAACAATTACAGTTTGAAATATTACATTTTTTAGTTACTGTGATTAGTGAAAATAATTCTCTCCATGTGATTTACAACACTTTTACTACGCTTAAAATAATAAAAAACATCTATCATATTTCCTACTGTTACACCCAAAATTTTATGGTGAAGAGAAAGCACATCTGTTTTAAAAGTAAAGTCAAAACATATTGTGAGAGCTAATTTAATCTTAAAATATTAATCTTTATTAGTCCAGATCTAATTGTTACAGAGAAGAAAAATTACTAACAATTATTATTAATAATTAAAAAGTATTATTGTAAAATGGATATATACTCAATGTCTAGTTTCCACGCCTATTCCTGGTGCTAATGCTGATCCTTCTGCTCCTCCCCTGGCACTTAGGGCAGTGGCATCCTTTGGAGGAGGAGGTGAGAACTGCAGGGGACTGTCTAGTTAAGAGGCCAGACTGGGTTCTTAAATCTTTGAATGTCTTGTCAAAATAACGTGTCCAGCTGAGGCCTTTAAATTTCAATTGTGCTTAAAAATAATGATTTCATGTATGTCAGAATATGAAAGAGGAAAAAAGAATCTTGAGAGGTGTCCCCAAATTAAAATGTGTCTTAAATGTAGATCTGTGCTGTAATTGTCTTTGTGATGAAAAACCAGGTACAACAAGATGTATCATTATGACAATTCATATCTGAACAAACAAAATTATGTCTGTGAGATTTTAAGCTTCAGGGCAACCAAAGAAATTTTTCAATGTCATCCAGCAAGTCACTTCATCAAGCAACTTCCAAGACTGTGCAGGAAAAAGCACAGGAGGACTACAAATAGGACAAGGGGCCACAAGAGTAACAAAGGAGAGGAGATGATACTGGATTGCAGTAAAAGCAATGTCTTTTAAAAGGCAAAAATAACTTTGTAGAAGGCTTTCCCGTGCCAGAAGAGGCACTCCAGTAACTTCTTTTTAGATTCACTGCCATATGGGTGAATGAATGTGCCCCCTGCATTTATGCAGTGGATCACCTGAAATATAACTTGGCATTTTTCTTTAAGCCAGGCAGGTCATAGATAAGAATCCACACCCTGAATAATTATTACACTACTTCATCACTTCTGAACAAAATAGATCGTACTCATAGTTTGATAAGCCAAACTCTTCCATGTCTAATGACTACCATTTTTTGTCTCTGATGTTTAAAATGCTTTGATGGTGTTTTTCAAGGGAATTCTGATTTAATATCTGTTCCTATCTTGACCTGTTAAGATAACAAACTGGCCTACTAGTATGATATCAGATCCATGGAAAGAAACTATATTTAATTTAAAAAGTTAAGATTTTGTCTAAAATGATTAATAGTCAAGATTTAGGGGGCAGGGAATGGGGACAATTAGTTTAAGTAGCTCTAATTAAAAGACTAGCATGCCTCATCCTATTGTGGTTTTGAAGGCAAAATTTCAGACCGGAATTGCTTGAACAAACAACTCTGAAAAGGCTTTTGTTTTTTATTTTTTCAGAGGGGTTACCAGAAAAAAATATTCTTCAACTAGGGATTTTTTTTTTTCATGTATCATCATAGAAAAAGAATACTACATCATACTATGTATGGACAACAAAAATAAAATATCTTTGCTTTTTCTGTATATCTACAAAAAACCCCCAGGAATATTTCAGCTATTTTTAAGAAATGAGCGCCAAGAGAATAGGAAGATATTTAAAATTCCGTTTAGAGTAATTATACCTCTATAACATCTTTTTTCCCTGAAGATGATTTGCATAGTATATTCTGTTGCACAACAGAAGTCTCAGTAGATTATAGAAAATATGACTATTAAAATCCTAAATAGAAACTGAAGTCAACAAATTTACATTTTTCAGTTTAAGTGTGAATGTATCTGCCAAGCTGTGCTTAAGCAATTACAGTGGTGCCTGGATACATGGAAATGAATGACTCTCTCAAATAATGGTGGTGAGGATTTAATTCTCTGGAAATGTGTTAACAGATAAGGTTTAAATATTGCAGTTTTTTCTTGTTATGATTATTTCACATCATACAAAATTAACATATTGAAGTAAGACTAGAGACTTTTCTTACAAATATCAGCTCTGAATCTGTGAACACAAAGCTTTGAGTTTTGATCTATTTGGTTCCCTGGAGTCAAGGTGGCATTTCAGGTAAGTGTCCCAAGATTATTGCTCAGTTTAATACAAAACAGTATTTTGGGCTGTGAAAAATAAAGGTTTGCAGGATTGATATAAATGGTAAAATGGTTTGGTGCCAAGAAATCAGAAAATGGAATTTCAGCACTGATCAGGTTTTTCCATGATAGTTCTGTTCTGCAAAAGGGACTCTGATTTCACACCACTTTGCCCTTTATTAATAATTTGTGACGTTAATGTTAGTTAACCTAAAATTAATGTAAATATATGAACTAGAAAGAGAAAATTGAGTATTAAAAGTAAACAAACCCTCATCCTACATTAATTTGCATGATTTTGATGGGGAGAAAAGATACTGAGGACAGCTGACTTCCCTTAACCCCAGCAGCTTGTACCTCACATTCACAGGGGTGTCTCTGGATAAGTTCTTTCTTCACAATGTATTACTCCTGGAGCTGGTTATGCCCTTCAGAAGGCATTCAGTAGAAATAGAAAGATGGATCTTTACAAAAATTATAGTCTTGATAGATTAATATTCATGCTGTCTTGTGTTTCTGAAATGAGTCAATACACACTGGGGAGGAGGTTTGGAAAGTGTGCAAATAGTGAAGGGATCATTTGTTTAAGGTCATCTTTCAGAGTCTTACTGACCATTTAGTCAGTCACAGCCAGTTTTTCCAAGCCCTAATGCAATGATCATGGGAATTCAGCATCAAATCAACTTTAAGAATCTGCTGCTCAGCAGAGGGTTTCTTCTCCCCGTGGGTGAGCACAGGACCCGATTGCAGCAGCAGCCTTTGGACAGGATCAGCTCCCACCTGGGAAACAGGGCTGTGTCCAGAGCAAAACCATACACGCCATGCAGGGAGGGTGGGCTCTGCTTCCCCCATTTAAGGGGAACAAATGAACACATTCTTCATTTTAAGCATATGAGACAGATCCCCTGTCACAGTCAATGCTCCTGTTAAAGCAGGTTGTTCCAGAGTACAATAACATGTCATCTTTGCTATTTTCTTAGGTACCAGTGATTAGCAAAAACAAGAAAAACGAATAGAGATATTCTAGAATAGAATATTTCATTTTTGGTTTCTAACACTGTTGCTATCTATGTACTTGCACTTGTCACTTATCCCTCCTCTCCTGTCAGAAAGGAAGTTTAATTTAATTGAAAATCTAGTCTTGCTATGAAATTTTGGTATCAAAATATATCTCAGTATCAAATAGTTTTAATAGAATTAAATTAAATTTTATTAAACAATATATGCTTACTTTGATTTTTTTTTTTTGCTGTTTTAAATTTTAGATTCCACAACATATGCACATTTTCTGTTTAATGCATTTGACACTGACCACAATGGATCTGTAAGTTTTGAGGTAAGTGATGCTGTTGCTTATTTCTACAAAATTGAACATTTTGCCATTCTTTGTAATGAGGTCCAGTTTGGTGGTTTTTATTGTATGGCTCGCATTAGGGAAAATGTAGCTTATGTGACTCAAGTTTCAAATTTTTCCAATGTAATAACAAAAGTCATTATTTTACAATTGTATATTCCATAATGGTAACTCAGACTGTGCTACTACATAATGTTTTTAAAAATCTGTCCATTTAAAAGGTAACACAATTTATACACAAATTGCCTAAAATAGTTCTTCCTCTCTGCCTTTGCTAGATGAGGTCTCTGAAATACACCTAATGTTTATGGGGATGACTCAGCCAAAATAGAATTTTTCATACTCAGTTTCCAGAAAGTTCTAGAAAAAGTCTTTAAAAAGCACAGGAGTTTGAAATTCGTTCTTCCTCCATTTAACTGCACAATCTGTTTTCCCAGTTCTGCCTTTCCCTCTTAAGGCTGGTGTCATCCACAAAATAATATGGCAAAAAGGGACCTTACTGCAGTAGTGTAGATGAGAACAAGGTGTAAAATATACTGCAAAGGACAAAATATTTTAAGCTATAGAATTTTTTTTAAAAAGTCAGTTCATTTGGAAAAGGATATGTTTGTTTTGTCATGTTTTGTTTTGGTTTCTTTTGATTATAATGAATGAATGATTTCCTTCCAGCTTGTGATGGGATTATGATAAATACACTCACTTTAAATTTATTGAAATGCCCTGTACATGTTTTTATGATTTATTTTAGTGAATGATGTTGTGAGGTCCGACAGATTTTTTAAATAAAAATAATTGATGTAATAGGAAGAAGACTTGCCAATCAGGTGAACTGTGATCAGAAATCTATACCCTAAACTAAGACTATAATCGGATTTTTTTTCCTTATTTGCATTTATTTTAAAAAAACCCAAGAACCTTATCTACGTTTTTCCAGGTAGCTGAGGTCAGTGGGATCTCTGTGAAACTAGAAGCAGGAATGGAAATTTTATTCATATCTTCTGTATATAGGCTAAATCTACAAGGATTCTTTTGGTCAAATCAAAGAATCATAGAATGGTTTGAATTGGAAAAGATCTTAAAGATCACCTAGTTCCAAATCCTCTTCCACTAGACCAAGCTGCTTCATCCAACCTGGCCTTGAACAATTCCAGGGATGGGGCATTCACAACTTCTCTGGGCAACCTGTTCCAGTGTCTCAGCACTCTCCCAGTAAAGAATTTCTTTTGTATATCTAAGCTAAACTTCCCCTCTTTCAACAACAGCACATGCATTGATAAAAAGCATTTTTAGAATCAGCAGTTGAAAAGTATTTCTGCTGTTATCATCAAAGAGAATGGGAACAAAAAAACCTTTTGTACCTTTTCTGGTCAATTTGTTGACATTTGTGTCTCAGACAGAAAGCCTTAAGAAATGCACTAGATTTGCAGCCCTTTTAAAGGGTTTTGATTATCTCAGAGTGTAGATCTGTGCAGAAAAAAAAAAAAAAAAAAGGCTTTGGAATAAAATAAATCAGGAAAATTAAAGCAGTGGTGCCTTTTTTCATTTCCAAAACAGACATTTCCAGCTTACTTTTGTTCAATATCAAGGCAGACATGAGTGATCCAGATTTTGACATTATTTGCACTAATTGGGAATTCAGCATAACTCTACTGCTGTCAAAAGACTCTTGCTTCTGTGTCCTTGTAGCAACATTATACTTACCGTAACTGGATGATAGCCATTCTAAAAGCATCCTCCTGAAGTTGAAAATGTATGGGACTTTTTTTTATAATCACATGAAAATAGCTACAAAATGTGAAAGAAGATATTGTGAAATGTGCAAAATACAATAATCTCTTTTTTTTCCTGCTCCTTTTTATCCTAGGGGCAGCTGTGCCATATTCTTTCTATTCCAATCTTTATTCTGGTTCTCTAATTTCCATTAGAAAAACAACAAAAGTAAACAGCTCAAAAGGTAGAGAGGGAGTAATTTAAAAGTTCGGAGAACAAATAATCATTCTTTCCAAATGACTTTCTATATCAAAGTGTAGGAGTAAATACAATTTAATATAATAACCTATGATAAAAACACTCTGGCTATCTTCTGTGTAAAAACAGAATATCAAAATCTGAAATGGTAGCAGAATTCTTTTGTAGGTAAGAATGACTTGGTTTTTTTGTGTTGTACTCTCAGCTTCTTTCCATGAAGCAGTGGTAGCTGGAGTTGTGGGTAAAAAGAGAGAATTTTCATTAGCCTTTTGCTCTTTTTTCCTCATATTTTCAACCATCAACAATGAAGTGTTAGATTTTAGCACAGTTTGAATGCACACCTCAATTGGCATTTCTTGGTGAGATTGCTATGTCCTTAAAGTTCTGTCATGCTTAAATCTGTATGCTCTTAGGTAAGAGCCAGGATCTCTAAGTGAAGGATTTATGTAGCATAAAAATCAAACTCATAAAACTAAGTGCTTGAACTTATCTCTCCTTATCCCATAATTGTATTCATTTTGAAGCTAGTTTATTTCATTAGTTTTGTGAACTAGTTTTGCTTTAATATGAGGACAGTTTCTGAAGACCCAGTGACCTGACTATTGGAGGGCTCTTTGGGCATATTAGTGAAGCTTTTTTCCATTAGACAGATATAAAAGCAAGGTTTCCATTTGCTGCATGCATGTTGTCACTGAGCCAAAATGAAGATCTGGCCTCAAAGCTATTTACACAGTCAGAAAAATGGAGGCTAATTAACTTTAGACATATTGGCAAAGGTAAAGCTCATTGCACCCACATGCAAATATCCAAATCAGTATCCTTCGTTTGTTGTAGATGCAGAAAAAAGGTTATTCTAAATGTGACCTTGCTGAAAGTTATTCAATAATCCCACTGATTCTCAGTGCCTTAAAGCACAATGCTGTGCCCAAACACAATGGAAATATTTGAAGATTTCTGTCATATTTAATTAAACCCAAATTTATATTGGTTAGTAAATTAGCAAGCATGTTAACTCAATTCCATGGAAGAGTACAGTTCTTAATATCAAACACAACTTCACATTTCACTAATAATAAAAGTGGTGTCCAAGGCAGTATTATGAAGGCAGCAGTTAAATGAGTCATAAAATCATGGAATGTGTTGGATTGGAAGGGACCTTGAAGATCACCTAGTTCCAGCTCCTGCGCCATGAGCAGGGACACCTCCCACTAGACCAGGGTGCTCGAAGCCATATCCAACATGACCTTAAACACTCCCAGGAAACGAACATTCACAGCTTCTCTGGGCAACCTGTTCCAGTGCCTCAGCACCCTCACAGTAAAGAATTTCTTCCTAATAGCTAATTTAAACCTATTCTTTGTCAGTTTAAAGCCATATCCTCTTGCCCTGTCCCTATATGTCCCCGTGTAGAGTCCCTCCCCTGCTCTCTTGTAGGTCCTCTTTAGGGAATGGGAGCTACTCTAAGGTGTCCCTGGAGCCGTCTCTTCTCCAGGCTGAACAAGCCAAACTCTCTCAGCCTCTCTTCATAGCAGAGGTGCTCCAGTCCTCTTGGATTTGTTCCAGAAGGTCCAGCATGTCCTTCAGCCCCCAAGCTGGATGCAGCATTCCAGGTGGGGGCTCATGAAAGCAGAGAAGAGGGGCAGAATGACCTTCCTTGTCCTGTTGGTCACGTTTCTTTTGATGCAGTCCAGGTCACGGTTGGCTTTCTGAGATGCAAGTGCACATTGCTGGGTCATGTTGAGTTTGTCATCAACCAATATCCCCCAGTCCTTTTCCTCACGGCTGCTCTAAATCTATTCTCTGCCCAGCCTGTAATTTGGGCTTGAGATTGCCTCAACCCAGGTGCAGGACCTTGACCTTGACCTTGTTGAATTTCATGAGGCTGACAAGGATGATTCTGTGGGTTCAACACAAAAAGGTTTGTCCATGTCATGTAGGAAATGAGCTAATTTTTCTCAGTACAATGGTGAGCTCATAAGCATTTCAACACCATCTAATTTCAAGTAGCTGCAAAGAAATATATTTCCTTTTAACAGCAGTTCCTCCTCTGTGACCTTTGTTTTATACACACCAGGGCCCCGCCACTTCTGTGACATCACTTGATTCCTTTTCAAAATCCTAGAATTGTAATTTAAAAATGGATTTAGGTTCCTGCCTACCAACTTCTGGCCTTGAAAAAGACATAAAGGAACACATGACCAGGTGGAATATTTTTAAGCTTTCCTATGGATTTGAGACAGCACACTAATAAGCTTGTTAATTAATTTATTAATGAACTAATTATCACCAAAGATTTACTGAGAGATAAAACAATCAGAAAGTCATCAACAACCTTGTTAGGAGATAATTAATCACTGCTGAAAAAAACCCCACTAATACAAGTTCATGCCAGATCACAACCAGATGTTCTCTACAGCTGTAGTGCAGAACAGAAATGTGAGGAGGCTCCGAGTGCACAGAGGCTGTGGTACATGTGCAGTGATGCTGCATTTTGCAACCCTTCTGTGAGACATCCCCTTTGCTTGAAGAATCAAAATTGGGCACAGAAGGAGGTCTTAGCAGGTATTAGCATGCTCTGCAGGAAACTGGCAAGTTACAAACAGGAAGCTGTGGAAAAGAGTAAAGTACCAAGGCAGAGACTTTTGTGCTTCTAACTTCACTGTCACAGACTGAAGAAAGACCCAACCTAGAGCTGTGTCTCAGGCCAGACCTCCTGTTTTATGCTCCTTTGTCACCCTAGACCAGATGCACCTCTCGCCACTAAGAGCTCAGCTGAGCAGAACCTTCCCTCTCAGTGAGCAATGATGGCATCCTCAGAGGATGTATCTATCTGAGGATGGGTGAAATTTTCTTAAAAACTAAACAGGTTCTAAAAGTAGAATTCCTCTCTCTCTAGAAATTAGATGTTTAAACTGGGACAGGAAACAGCATCTGGGTACTCTAACACTGTAATGGGGACTGGTATCTGTGCTCTTTGCTGAATGGTGTGCCTGATTCAGGCGTCACTGAGTTGTTGGTAACATGCATAAAGATGGGCAGCTGCTCTCTGACTTTAGCTGCTTCGCTCCGCATTGCTGCTTTAGAAAGGCTCTCTGCACTGGATTATTAGCTTAACAGTCAGAATGGCCCCACTGCTCCTGACACACACATTGCCTTCCACCATACAGAGCATTTTCCCATTCAAGGCTCTAGCACAAAATACCCTGTGGATTTAGCCTATACCCATTGAATCAGATACTCTGTTTCTGTATGATCCTATTACTGTGCTCTTCAATTGCTTGAAAGTAAGTATGTAGAAAAGATATCCAAATCCAAGCTGATCCTTATCCAGCTCATCATTAACACAGAGCTGCGGTGGAGTGAAACAGGCCTCTGTGTATTCCAAAAGTGTCTCTATGGTATCAAAAGTATCCCTCTTAAGAGAGATCACCTCAGCCAGTATAGCCTGGGTACTGTGCAGGCAGACCCTTCTCTCACCCATGCCGGTGGAAGGCACAAACACACACTCACCCCAGAGCTTTGGATAGCTCGTGCGCTACCAGAGACAAAGAACCAGAGAGCTCAGCCGTGTGGAGTTCCAAGGATGCTTTATTCCCGAAGGTGTCCAACAGCGAAAGAGGGCAAATGGCCCTGAGCGACTACGGATGTAGAGAAACAGGGCCAAGAGGGTTGGGGAGAAGGTGGGAAGATACAACCACAACTAATGGGGAGAAGGGAGGGGCGGAGTGAGGGACCAGGTCAAGGCCAATCAACATAGGAGGATTAGCATATCTAGGGAGAGACCACCCAACCAATGCTCAAAGGGTATTTCACACCTCGGAGCTGTCCCACCAGCATGCTTCTGCTGTCTTGGGACCTCTCAGCTTCTCTGAGATGCTTTCGACCACCGCAACACATCATAACTTCCTATTGTGATAAATCCTTTCTACTGTTCCTCAGATGACTCCTGCACAACACTCAGATAAAGGCAAGGTACCCAAACTGTTTGTGATCCCAAAACATGTAGATGCAATATGGAAGAAGATGACTCACTGCTGCAATGTTTAGAGCACATACCTGGAAGGCTGTCTCTGCTTTTTAAGAACATCTAGTCCCATAAAAAACACCATAAAATCAAGAGTTTTATTTCTAAAACCAATGAATAGAAGGGTAGCATTGGAAATGGGGATATAAATGATTCCAGGAAGCCAACTAACACAGGTGATGCATCACAGAAAGGAACAAAAAGAATTGAACAAGAAAAGAAAAATTTCTATAGTTTAGATAAAATAAATTCAAACATGTTGCTGTGCCAAAATAAAAATAAATTCAGAATTATTACATATAATCTGAGAAAATAATGCAACTGGGGACCTTCACAAAGGACTTCAGGAGAAGCTACATGAAGAATGTAAAACAGTGCAGAAAAGATTTGAAGACATGGTACTGAATTAAAAAGGTTAATTGCTCATGCTGTAATGTGATCAAATCTGTTCTGAATTTCTCGAACATTTTAATGTTTAATATTACATTGTTAAAGAGCTGTTTGGAGATTTAACCCTGTGACCCTCGATTAGTCATTGAGATGTAGACAAGACAGGATGAGCAAACCTCTTTCAAGATTCATATATCCATTTACCCCAAAAGGCAGATATACCAATAAGACAGAAATTTGTGACAGACTAAGAAAACCCAGAGCATGCCAATTGAATTGTTAAAAATACTGAAGCTGCTAGAAGAGCTGCCTGTGCCCACTAGACCATCTGAGGCCATGATATCTGTGTATACTTCACCGTATCAGGTATACTTAGTTGACTGTGTGGAACACCAGACCTTTGTAATTTATATCTAACCTCAGTATAGTCTTTTCCATTGTTTCTGTGTTAGAGGAAATGCAAAACCTTTGCTGATACAGATAAGAAATATTTCAGCTTTTATTGACTCTGCTTTTTTTACTCTAAGACTTCCTGCATGTCATTGCCAATGACGTAGAACAGCACATTTAAATATAAGCATTTGCCATATTCTGCTCAATTTTTATTAAGGCAATTTCACGTATTTATGGGTTCATAAGCTTACCAAATAGAAAAAGGTGGAGGAGATGGTTAAGAAAAAAATGCTAACATGCTAAGAAATACAGAAGAGAGGTGATGGGAGTTGATATTTTCTCCAGTCTGGAAGATGCTCACTAAATGTAAATGAAGTTTATGCTGTCAAAAGAGTATTTCTTATGAAACAAAAATCTATAACTCAATACTACATATAAATAATCTCAAAAGCCTTCTGATTAATTTCTGTGGAATAGCTCCATAGTAATAGAGGCTTGGTGGGTCACGAAAACATTAAGATAGTACATGGATACATAATATAGTTATTTTTCCCTATCATACTTCCAATGAAAGTAATAGGAATTGAGGTGTACAGTATCATACATGAAGTTTGAAACACTGACTGCAGCAGATTGATCTAAGAGACCTGGGAACCACATATTCCACTTTAACAAGGTATTGATTTAATAAGAATTTAATGTTCCTTAGTGTATAGTTCTCCCCAAATTGGTCTTCTGTACTTAGATTAATCTAACTCCTACTTAAGCTTTTCTTGGACCATTAAACCATGGGGATTGCTTTTTCCTGGTATTAACTTCAACAGGAACTGCTTATGTGAGACATTAGACATTTCAGAGGATACAACCACTAATGGAAAATTATGGTTTACTTCATAGAAAATTACTCAATTTACTTATTAATTATGAGTGTAGCAAATAGTGCCTAGATTGTTAATCCAGCAATCATTAACACTTAAAGTGAAGCAAAAAAAAATTGAAACAACACATCTTTCCAGACTTCTGACAAATACATTATTATGGATTTCTGAGTGTTTGTGAAAAACTGCTCAATTCCAAACTGACCAAAATCTTTTGTCTATTTAGGATTTTGTCATGGGTCTCTCAATTTTACTCCGAGGGACAGTACAGGAGAAACTGAACTGGGCTTTCAATTTGTATGATATAAATAAGGATGGATATATAACTAAAGAGGTAAGGTCTACTTCTTACTGTAGGCACTGAAAATTAAGGTTGTATAGCTAAGTCCTGCATTCAAAGAATGGTTTAATTGTCAAATTAAATGTGTTAATGAATTATCATATATTATGAAATTAGACAGGCTAAAATAGAATTAATTATCTCATTTTAAAGGCATATATGAAAATTGAAAAGGGAAAATCTTTACAAAAATTTTAAAAGTTCAGAATTCTTCAGGTACAGAAATGGTTGGCTTCAACTTATGCCTGTGTATTTGCTCATACAGCCCCTAGAATAGATTGGTAGGATATTTGGACAAAAAGGATTTAAGTACCTGGGCAATAATTGTTACTCATTTTATGAATCTTCTTCTAAAAATTTTTACTTGAAACAGAATTTATAAAGAAAGATTCCTACATCTTTTATCCTGCAAGGATTCAAACACATACTTTAATTATAGTGGGACTAAATTAGTGCTTTCATTAAAATATATGGAGTTTTTGTAAGTGGAGTTTATGCAAATATACAAATTACAGTTACAGTTTTACACTTCTAGAAAACACTTCATGATCATTATAAAGGAGTAGTCTATAGAATAATTTCTCAGCCTACTGCAGATGACTTGTTTTTATAATTATTCTTCAAATTTTCACAAGCTAATCTTCAGAAAATCCAAAGCTTTTGATGTAAAAGGAGGGCTCTACATAAATGCAGGTGTGTGCATGGGTATGTCTATTTTCTCTAGGGAAGATCAGCTATAAGAAGCTGATGTGCATTGGCCATTCACTTGCTGTTATAGAACTCCTTTTCCTTTTTATTTTTATTCATAAGACATTGCGAGATTCTTCCCACAATCCATGAACTTGCACATATTACAAATAATTTAAAATTGAAATCATATATCTGTGAAAGCTGAAACCGGGTGCTAGAATTTCTAGGAATTAAGTAGTTCCTTCTTTAAGCTGTTCATTCAAAAAATAGGCAAATTTCAAATTTTTATTCTAAAATGCAAATTCAAAAATTATTTATGTGTGCTGAGTTAAAGCAGTGTCTACAATGCATATTACATTGAAGAAACATTTTTTTTTCCCTCTTCAGGAAATGCTTGATATCATGAAAGCAATATATGATATGATGGGGAAATGCACCTATCCTGTTCTCAAGGAAGATGCACCTAAACAACACGTGGAAACATTTTTCCAGGTAGGTCAGGTAAAACAGAAGCCAAAACAACAGCTCTGTGAGGAGGTAGAGAAAGGTTTTCATTGTTATAACAGTTTTACACATCCTTCCAATTCTGTAATCCTTTTTATTCTCTGTGGTTCCACCCCAAGTTTCTCAGATCTACTCATTACACCCTGTTTTTTCAATAACGAGCTCTTTAAGCATATTCCAGTATATCACTTACTACAACTTTTGGACTGGTTGTTGCTAGGCTGACATAGAACTGAAATGAATAATGAAAAGGATTTGTTTTACACAGGAATTGAGGAAGAGAAATATACTGTAGTGAGTTGGCCCTGTCTGGATGCCAGGCACCCACCAAAGCCTCTCTCTCACTCCCCTCTCAACTGGACAGAGGAGAGAAAATATAACAAATGGCTCAAGAGGGTACAATTCCCATGGGCTCAGCCTTGGCCAGCAGCAGATCCATCATGAAGCCAGCTGGCATTGGCTCTGCTGCACATGGGGGAAGCTTTTGGCAGCTTCTCACAGAAGCCACCCCTGTTAGCCCCCTGCTACCAAAGCCTGACCACAAAAACCCAATTCCCATGCACTCTTTTTTTCTTTTTTTCTTTCTTTTTTTTTAACAGAAAATGGACAAAAACAAAGATGGAGTAGTTACCATAGACGAATTCATCGAGAGCTGCCAGAAAGTAAGTATTCAGTGATAAGTACTGATTGTGTACCTGTTGGCTAATGCTATTGTAGCTCTACACAGATTTCTGGAGTGTCAGTGAGGAGGATCTTAAACCAGAGACAGCATTTTCTCAAGGTAGAGTATGTATGTACACCATTACACAAAAACACTAAGCAGTGTAAATAAATTTCTGACCTGAATCTGCAGAAGAGTTGTTACATACAAGCTGTCATTGCTCATTAGACAACTGTGCCAATATCCTTTCTCTCCTTGTGTACTGTTTGCACTTGATAGAAAAGAGTTCCTTTGCATTCAGCTAAGTATTTGTTTCTATCTTCTGCCCATGCTGGGGCACACAGTCCCATCGCAACTGGCATATAATCATGGCAATAATAATATTGCCTGAAAATTTATCATCTATGAGTGAGTTTCTCAGTGAGTTGTGATGTGCTTGTAAGCGGTGAGGCCATATAAAAAAGGAGAGTGCAAGGGGCTCGCAAAGTGTTGGGTGGCAAGAGTTAACACCTGAGAAGTTTTCTCAAGGCCAGAGTGAGAATGATTTTGATTATCAGCCACAACTGTTTACACTACCCAGGTGGCTGTTAATTTCTTTTAACTGCTGAAAGCAGCTCCTGGCCTCTAGAGCCAAGATGGAGAATAAACTTCTGAAGCAGGAGTTACAGCCTGTTTTTCACACCTCTGTTCCTCAGAAACCAGCTTGTTCTCAGACCAGGAGATGATATGAGAAAAGATAAGCTGCATTTTCGTAAATTTAAGGAAATCCTGTTAATTTGACGGTTAAAAATGGCAAGAAAAAGAAACATGGTAGAGTATAAAACAAGGATGACTAGCCTTTGGCATGATAAGAGGTTCATAGAATTACAGAATATGCTGAGTTGGAAGGGACCCATTAGGATCATTGAGTCCAACTCCTGGCTCTACACTGGACACCCCAAGAATCAAGGCTGTTATGTATAGTAAAGCATCACATTAGACCTAGTGAATATGATAGGCCTGATTACATTATGCACATCGGTATCGCAAATAAGCCCGATGTTATTTGTTACAGTGAGAAATATAAGAAGTCATGGTAGTGGTCTACTGGTACCTTGTCCAGCAGACTGATTAACACAAAGCTGATAGAAACCATCAATATAATCTGTGCTTATTGATTTTTATCTTCTATATCAAGAAGAGAGTAATAAAGAGACAGAAGATAACAGGACATTCAAGATAAATGCCCTTAGTGAGTGATAGTTTTTTGAGAATTTGGAATAGGGAAAGATCTAGGTGCTCAAAGATGCTCTAGAAGCAGCCTATTTTTATATGCACTGGTAGCTATTCATCGGGATTGCTCTTATGAGCACAGCTACCTAGTAATTGATTCTTTGTTGGATTCTAATCCACAGGTTTTGGGGGATGAAAGACAGCCAAGAGCTCCGCTAACTGTGGCTGTTCTATGTATCCTTAGCAACGAGCACTGGGCAGTGTCTCATCTATCAGCAGTGCTCTGTTGCACTGACCGTGGTTCCAGCTTGTCAGTCTTGTTCAATACTAACGAAAGGCATTTGCTCTGCTAGCACTGTGTGATCATCAGAAACAGAGATGAGATTCATTTCCCAGCTGAGATCTGTAGCACTCCAGAAGTTAAATGGCACATTAATCTGCACATGACAGCAATTATGGTGATGGGTTGAGTGATTCATTTAAAAAGAAAATTAATACCTTTAATAAGGAATTGTCTGCTCCCCTTATCCAATGTGATTCAGTTTCTCAAGTCTGCTAGAAGATTTCTTATTTGCCTGTTCTAAGTATTCAGAATATATGTGAGACAGATGCTCTCTAAACTGCTACATGATGGAGACATCATTGTCATCATGCCACTTATCTCACTTTCCCCTGCTTTTAACTTCAATAGTGGCCATGGTGTTTTGATACAAAAAGTGTAAATTTTTATCTCTCTGCCCTTTAAGAACTGTTCTTCTATTAAGACTTCTGTGCTTCTAAGTGTGTAGTTCACGTTTATATCAGGATTTGGTTTTAGAAATGAGGTTTGGGGTTAGGATTCATAGAATCATAGAATATACTGAGTTGGAAGAGACCCATCAGGTTCAAGTCCAATACCTGGCCCTGTGCAGGACACCCAAAGAATCACTGTATGCTTGAGAACATTGTCCAAACGCTCCTTGAGCTCTGTCAGGTTTGGTGCTGTGACCACTGCCTTGGGGAGCTGTTCCAGTGCCCAACCACCTGTGGGTGAAGAACCTTTCCTGATATCCAACCTAAACCTTCCCTGACACAACTTCAGGCTATTTCCTTGGGTCCTGGCCCTGATTACCACGGAGAGGAGATCAGTGCCTGCCCCTCCTCTTCCCCTCACAAGGAAGTTGTAACTGCAGTGAGGTCTCCCCTCAGTCTCCTCCAGGCTGAACAGACCAAGTGACCTCAGCTGCTCCTCACACAGCTTCCCCTCCAGACCCTTCACCATGCTCATGGCCTCCTTTGGACACTCTCTGATAGCTTCATGTTTTGTGTTGTGGCACCTAAAGCTGCCCCCAGCACTCGAGGTGAGGCTGTCCCAGGTCAGAGCAGAGCAGGACAATCCCCTCCCTTGCCCAGCTGGCGATGCTGATGCCCCCTGGGACAGGGCTGGCTCTCCTGGCTGCAGGGCACTGCAGACTCAGATTCAGCTTTCCACTGACCAGGACCCCCAGGTCCCTTTCCACAGTGCTGCACTCCAGCCTCTCATTCCCCAGTCTATAGACACAGCCAGGGTTGCCCATCCCAGGTGCAGAATCCAGGACTGACCCGTGTTAAACTTCGTATGGTTGGTGATCACCCATCTCTCGATTTTGTCCAGGTCTCTCTCCAGGGCCTCCCTGACCTGTGAGTTGACAGCTCCTCCCAGTTTAGCACTGTCCGCAAACTTAGTATTCCTTTGAGTCTTGTGTCCAGGTTATTAATGAAGATGAAGAGAATTGGTTGTGGATGAGTTCTGCAGAACCCCACTAGTGACTGGATTTAAATCAAAGTCAAGAAACTCAGTTCAGGAGTTAATATGGCTTCACTCTTTTCAGGATTACATATTTTTCAAAGGAAAATGGCTGCTGCTTTTAAGACACATGTGCAGGAAAACCTTTTCTTAACATCCTGATATGTATGAGAACCAGAAAAGTAAAGTCTGAATCTTTACATAGACCAGAAGTGTGTTCCGCCAGGGAAAGGCTGCAGGAGCCTTTTCTTTGAAGGTTATCTCAGGCAAGATTTGTCAGTCTCTGAGAACTGGCATTCCTCTGAGTTGGAAGCCAAATTACTGAGTTGCAGAAGTACATCCCTTTTACTGCTGTTTTGCAATAACTTACTTTATAAGCAAGAAGGAACACTGCAAGACATCTTTGAACAGAGGTTCTACTTCAGGTTCCTGGGGTGCATTCTTGAGAATTTTTTTATAGCATCGAGAGCCTCTGGGGTGCTCTTAAACATTCATTTTACATATGTGTGCCTTTTAAAAAAAATTGCATTGAGCTGAGCACTGGTTTGGCACAACTGTCAATGCAGGGGCACTGTACAGCCTGAGGTATACAGGGGATTCAAGGCTCTTAATTCACAGTCCCATTGCAAAGAATGGCCTGTCCATTCAAAAAGTGTTAGAGCAGTTATGTAGGGAATTATAAAGCATTCAGGCTTTGCGTGTTGTCTCTGGACACTGGGTAGAAGGATCTGAGTAGAACGGTGCTTTCCCTCATGCCCCTCTATCTTAGACAGGGAATGTGTATGACCTCATTTCCCTACCCCACATGCCAATCTGCCATCCAGACTCCAGGAGTCTCCCTGATCCCCCAGGAGAAATGGACTATGCTGCCCTAGATATGCTGCACTGAGTCCCAGAAAGCAGCTGCTGTTTGTCTGGCTTCATTTAAATTTCCAAAGAGCAGATCTAGGTCTTGGAAAACAGTAGTGTGGCGGCCTCAAGACTTAGGCACCTCCCAGGTCACCTGCCTCCTTTCACTGCCTGGTGCCGGTGGAAAATGGTCTGACTCAGGCAGTGCTCCATATCTACAGCAGCACCATGAAGAACAAAGGACTAAGGCATGCACGTGTGGGTGCACGGGTGACTGTCACGGTGAGTGACCTACAGGGCCTGCTAATGAGAAAAAGGCTGCTGGCACAGGTGTGTTCTGCAGGAGTAACCCTTTCCATAGACAATGCTGATGGTCTGGGCTAGCCTGAAAACAGCAAAGAAACCATTTCAAACCTAAGAATAACTGGCTTAAAGGTAGGTCAGAAGTTCATTCATCCAGGTTTGTGCTTCATATGGGCAATGATTCTTATGCACTAATGCCTCCCTGTGTCTTCAGTTAGGAATCATTTAACAAATCTAATATGAAAATTTGTGTAGAAAAATGTACTGAAAAAAGAGTCACATGAAAAAGATACACTTGCCAAAGAATTCCAATGCAAGCATCTGGGGATTTTTTTGGTTTTTTTTAAAGATAGGGAAAAAAGCTACTAAAACTCATCATGTTCTAAATATTATGACAAGTCTATACTTTCTTGTGAAGACTCTTCCCATCTCACTGACAAAGGGAGTGGCACTGGAAGTCTTCTGTAAAGAAACAGCCAACCTCAGAAATACAGAGTTGATTTTAGAAAGCTACCAGTTTGATTCCTGATAATACATATATAATTAAATTGGTAGATAGTGTCAAAACACTTTGCAAATTCAGAGCATGTTTGCTTCGCACATTTGCTGAGCTTAGTTGCCAATGTAGATATAAAAACATTTGTATTGATTAAATGACAAATGACTTAAACCAAACTTTAACCTTACATCAGTGACCTTCACTAGTTCATTGATATTTCAAAGCAATGTAGTGAGAAAAATTATTTAACTTTCAGTAATTTAATATAGTAGCTTTACTATACAAATTGTGAGCATCAACCTATACAGAGTATTTTTTGAAATTACATATCATTGCTTCAGTAAGTTATTTTATTGCACAAGATAGCATGAGATCATTCCTTACAGCAGCATCACTAGAGATGACATACAGAATCAAAGATAAAAAACCCCACTGAGCCTGTTTCATAACATAAATTAAGCTAATTACCCAGACTTGCAATTTTCTACAAAGCAAATCACCCACTAGACTGAACAGCTAATAATTTAACTGCAAATTGATACTGAACACATGTTACTGGAAGATTAATGTACAGCAGTCTCACATACTTATCAGTAGTGGAGAATACTATTGAGATAACTTTTCTAAGAAGTGAGTTTTTGATGCACATCTTTAATGAAACATCAAAATTATCTATAATTCAGCCTTTTTATTCACTGAAGATGGCTATATGATCTCTGAAGAAAGTACTAAAGGGTAGGATCATTACAGTGAAGACCAGCAAATGCTAAATGAGCATGTAATAAACTCTCATTTGTGCAAACAACTGTTGATCCAGAAATGCCAAAAAATATGGGCTACTGCAAGTAAACTCTTTCTTCTATACGCTGAAAGGTAAAGCTTACAAAGAAAAATAATTTTTGCTGAGTGCTGCGCTGAGAGTTATTTACTGATAAAATCTGGAGTACAGAGTAATGCATCAGTATAATAAGAACTTGAAAGATGAATATTTTGTTAAAAAATTACGTGGTGCAAAGCAATCAGAAAGCAAAAGTAGCATTGAGAAGCAGCTACCATCTTTCAGTATGAACACATGGAAAATCTGAACTGAGGAGCTGAAGAGTGTTGTGGTGATACTCGTTAAACTGACTGACTTTGGCCCACGCAAAGGTGCACACTTCAGTCTATTTTTCTTAGCCTTCTTCTAACTGTGCAGCAGATGCCCTAGGATTGCAAAAAGGCTCCTTTTTACAATGCAGGACTAGCAATTACATGTACGGATTCACACTTAATCCAACTATTACATGAGTATTTATTGCCTAAGTGTATTCTGTTATTCTGAATATAAACTGATAACTTCTGAAATCTTGCATATTTAATTTTCTTAATATACTATTGTATTCTTGACAGAGTAGTTTTGGTTTCATTAATATATAGAAAAACTTATTTATGCATGGATCTATTAAAAGCCTTTTTCTGCTAACCACTTCTCCAAACAAGCTGAAAAAAATGTTGTAATTAACTAAAATGTTGTATCACATTTCACTATAGATATCCCCCAACTACACTTGTAATGGTGTGTGATTTTTGGTTTTGTGTTGTCTTTTTTTACAGGATGAAAATATAATGCGATCCATGCAGCTCTTTGAAAATGTGATTTAATGAAGACATTAGGTCTACAACTAATGGACAAATATGAGCTATTCTGAAACATTATATAAAAATGGATTTCCCACTTTATCATAAATAAAGTTACTCAGCTTTACACTGAGACATGTATTATGCAAGTAAATTTTTTATTATAAACTCTTCCCAACAAAAAACCCTTTCTAAATTATACAATATAGCAGTGGCTACTTAGTTAACGGGACTGTGCTGAAAAATCAGGTTCTTACTACAAACTCAAACAAAATAAAACTGACATTATGCACCTTTAATATCATTCCAACCCCTATTTAAAATAGATACAATCACAAGGAGATTAAATAAAAACTCTTAGTTTTGCTACTCGTTTGTACTGGATTAAGCTCGAGGTGTTGAAGTGTATTTCTGAAATCTCTAGCTTCTAATTTATACAAGAGGCATTACAATTTATTTTCTTCTCATATTTCTATGGTGTAGTCCTCATTTTTGAATAATATTTTTAGTTAAAATGTTATAATCAATGTGCAATGCACACCTTGCTACAATTGCCTTCCAACTTTGACTTGCTTTTCTCTTCAGAAAAAACCCCAACAAACCTAAATGTAACTAAACAGATAACTTGAGAGCAAGAACTGTTATAGAAAAAAAAAAGAATTTGCTGATAGGTATTCTTATACCCTAAAAAATATGACTAAGCTTCTATCAATCTCACCTAATAAATCTGCACTTAATTAATCATGACATGAATACCAGGAGTCCTAAATATTGTATTTTGAATTCATCTTGGATGTGTCTGCAAAATTCTTTGCCTAAACTTAAGGATCTTCTGACTTCCAATTCTTCATGAAGAAACCTTAACTGGATCCTAATACTGCTTTCCTAATTATATGTCTTTCTGCCTTTAATGAAGAAAAAGGCATGGTCTTTTGAAACTGCCATCCCAATTTAGCGCTGAGAATGAACATCACTACATAGTAGCATCTATTAATAATGACTGCTAGAGAGGCTAACATCCATTTCAGCTTTTTGTAATACCTTTAACTGTGAGACAGAACCAGGAAAACAATGAAAATTTTAGCTATATATCATCTATATGTGATAAATGCATTACATTTTTTAAGATCATTTCTTCATTAAGATTGGAGCTACTTAATTCTGAATCTAGTAAGATTCTTCTAAAAAAGTATGCACCTAAAATATAACACTGCCCCTCCATCCATGTAATTTTTAAGAAATATTGTCCACAGAGTCTTCGCCAATACTTCAAAATAGGTGAAATGCTATCAGAGATAGGCCAACCTTCATTGTGACATTGCTGCAGAAAATGTGAAAGGGGGTTAATGAAGTAGAAAGAAGGTTACAAGTATTCTTTTGTAAAAATAAATCAGGGTATCTATTCTGGTGTAGAGGTGGGATGTTTGAGGCACGTTGAAGGCTGCTCTGCTATCACCAGTGTAGGATAAGAGTAGTACAATACATGTACACCTGAAATCTGCTGTAGCGTGTTTGTGTAAACTAAATGTGCACATTTTGTAAAAAAAAAAAATAAAGTAAACATGAAGGAAAAAAAAAGGACCATGACCAATTTTTTGAGTTGTTAAGTACCTGCTGGGAAAATGCTATTGAAGAAATACAATCTTTTTAAAGCACAAATACATTTATCCTGACTTAGTACAGTTCTGATCTCAGCAGAGATCAGTCCTGAAGTGAATTAGCCTGTGGTAATTTAAAAAAAACTTCTGAAATTGCTTTCACATGACAGACTTTTATTAATACTCTATGCATCAGCAGCTTATGACAACAAACATCCTTTCCAACAACTTTCGATGCTAGAATTGACTTTTCCTCAGGGGAAAAAGTTCTGTGCAAATTTTGATATGTCAGTTAACTCCCCCTCTCAGTGTACTGAAATACAAAATGACCCTGAACAGTATTACAAGAATCAGTTAAGAATTATTTTGCAACCAAGTTCCAATACATAAATGGATAAATGCTGTACAGAACAAAGCTTGACAGCCAGGTAAGCTGCCTTGTGCAATCTTGTGTTGTCTTTAACTCATAGTTTTTTATAGCTTCCATCTTCAGAAGTTTATTAACTTGTCTGGACCTGAATTCACAAACAAGTCCAAAGCATATCTGTGACATTACTGAACTCAATGCAAAGAGAACACAGTGTAAGTACTCCAAAGTTGCCTCCTCTATCCAGTTCCCATTCAGTAGGCCCAAAGTTAACAGGAACTAATTAGCTGAGCAAAACCTTGGCTGTGGCTCTCTGGAGCAACCTGATGCTTCTGCACTGTATTCTGCAGAGAGTCTCCAGGCTCTCCACATGCTGAGAATGCACTGAGCAAGTTCAGCTTGGCACCATGTGCTGCCTGTTTACTGCGCTCAGCTTCATACCTTCAGAAGCTGACTCTGAAGAAGTCTGTGAGGGCTCATAGTTCTTATGTCTAACCTAGTCCTGATGAACCTAAATGCATCCATCTGTACTGTCTCACCAAATAAATTATTTATTTCAAAATCAGCTATATATATGTGCAATTTAACATCGTTAGTTACCATTTGAGTTATCACAACCAAATTATTTTGCATCACACAAATATACAAAACATATTAAGCATTGCATATATATTAAATGAAATTGTAATTTACAACAAAATAAGAATCAATATTTACTATGCATTTGAAATAACAGCACATTAATAAATGTCATTGTAAGCACAATGCATATGCTAATATACAAAGAGAAGTCTTCCATAGTTACATATTCACAAACTGATAAGACTCCTGGTCTCCATCATACTGAAGAATTGTTATTATTTTTAGAGAATGTATCATATCCCAAATGAGTGTCAGTGATATTTACAGTTTCTTTCCAAACTTCACCTTACAGTACAAATCACTACAGTTTTATTGTTCAAGAGTAGACAGAAGTGTAGGTTGGAATTTTAGATTTGATGATAGTCACAGTTGCCTGTTGAAGAAAACAAAACAAATTTAAACGAAATAAGGGGCACTGGCACTACATGTGACAGTATTCATACAGTCTCTACATCATTTACAACATTTACTTAGTTACCTCTGCTATTATCAAATGGTAGAAAACTAAAAAGTTACTATTTGCTGAGAAATTTACTGTCAAAAGGACTGAAAAAAATAAACTGAGAAAATGCACCATTGTGATAACTTATGCTGGAGAGTAAACATAGAAAAGAAGGGACATGTAAACTCATACCTAAAACTGGGCATAAATACTGACATGAAATCACAAGGATTTTTAAGTAGAGGAGTGATGTTTTGGAAGGGACTTCCAACAAAATTAAGAATCATATGCTTTATAACTAATTTAGAAAATAAATGTGAAAACTTAAGTGGTTGGATTACATAATATTGCTTGAAATCACTATTAGGAGTTTGTTTCCAGGTTTTTTGTTCTATCTTACTGAAGTATTTTTAAAAGGCATGCAGAAAAACCCACTCACAAAACAGGTAAGGCTACAAGAAACCAGGAGACTGACAAAAGAATTAAAGGTTAATGACTTACTGGTTTAGTTACATTATCTAGACCTAAATTTTCAGAACATTAAGATTAGACATAATTTTCCTTTTCTTGTCTCACGTCATAGAAATAAAAAAATTCTCATCCTCCTTCATTTTTTGTAATATTTTTCAAATCTGTAACACAAACACTGCTATTGAATGAGCACACACACAAAAATGAATTATTTGGGTACCTGCTGATTAAGGCACACAGGCTCAGTACTGGTAGGCCTGCATGTATGGTTGCTACTCTTCAAGTTATTCCTACTCTTTAAGAATAACCATTTAATATAACACATACAAGTGGTCACAGGGTAAAGAAGGCAAATATTTTCTCTTCTGGATGAACATCCAAGCCAGTACTGCTCAATTTTTCTCCTTTTCTCCTTTGTGCACAATGTACAACACAATATTTGGCAAAAGAATGTTCAACAGAAGAAACTTCTGCCATCTATTACTTAAAGCATCTTTTTGATTTATAGCAATTGCAGATCCAAACTCTGGGTTAACCAGGGTGGGTTGCAATGTGAGTGTCAGATTACCTCAGTAAATGACCTAAACAATAAGCTATCAGTGGGAACAGGCAGGCATCATCAATAACAGCAAAAAGTAACTTTTTGCAAGAGTAAATCTTGTTGAGAAACATATTTCATCTCAGAAAATGGAACACCAAGCATGTATCCCAGCCATACTGAAGCAAGAAAAAGGCAACAAATCCAGAGATGAAAGTTGTTTTGGCAAAAGGGTATTAAAAACTGCAGATTACTGAATAAGTGCCTGATCAACTCACCCTTCCACCATATTGCTCCAACTTTTGTAAAGCAATAGTAACTTTTTCTTTGAATTTCTTGTCCATTAATCTCCTTAAAAGCTATTGGAAAAGTAAAATAAAAAGGTTTGTTGCACAATATAGTACAATATATGCAAAGAGGCAATAATAATAATAATCTATTTTGTTACTTTATTTCATCTGATCTTTGGAAAATTAAAGCCATAAAGAAACATTATTTTATAACTTGCAACTGATGTCAAAGTATGGAGCTCAACAAAGGAAAACTGAATAAAAAGTTAACTGAAGAGAAACTTAAATTCAAAGAAAACTGATCTGTTAGCCAACATATTTTTCTTTTAGCAAACAAATTTCAAAGAAATATGCACCTTAAAAAAAAAGTCATTCTTAAAGAGTTGTCCACATGGAAAATTAACATATTTTTCATGTGCACTGAAAGAGATTTATTATAGTGGAAATACTTTAAAAAATTTCTTGAAATACTTCAAGAAATTACTGCTGTAATTTCTCTTTTCTGTATTGGATATCAAAAAAGGTCCTTTTATTTTGATGTAAAAGTGCACTTTGCAAGCAGGTTAAAAGAAACCATGAAAAGCCTGTCTGACAGAGGAAGGACGTCCTCAGAAAGACTTGGTATAAAAATACTTCTCATAATCCCACTCATAGCTTATTTAATGAAAACTTCCTGGTGCACAATTCCCATCTGAAAGAAGTGGGAATACATCTTCTGTTAATATATTGAAGCATTCATGGTTTTGTTAAAATATTCAGACTTAAAATTAAAAACTCATTTTGCAATAAATTTTCCTCCGAAACAAAGCAGCTGGATGTTTTCTTAAATGGTAGAGACAAGACTTCCATTATTGTCCAGTTTACACTAACAATAGTTTTGGACCTTGCTAGAACTTTATAAGTCACCATGTTATAAAAGAATGAAAGACTCACACAGGGGACTGACATGAAATAATGCTTTTCATGGAATTGCTGAGTCCTCCACTGCATCTGTGCAGATATTATAGTAAACATCTCAACAAGAGTAGCATGAAAATACAAATTTTTTTTATTACAGCATTAAAAACTTACATTTGTGAGTAGAAGCTTAAGATAATCATTAAGAAATGGGCCAACAACAGCACTCAGTTGCACTAAAGCATCCAATCCCCTTTCAAATACTTCATCATCTGCATGGGCCTTCACAAGAGGAAGAAAAAAATCCTGTGAGTAATATTCAGACAAACACACAAGTTTTTCTAAACCGCAATCTCTGCATTATGATTGTATGGAGTAGTTTTAAACATTAAAACTACTGTGCAATTACTAAGTGCTATAATGATAAAAGTTTAGAAATAGAAATACAGTACGACTGAATGTTAGTCTCTAGAGGCCACAGTTAAAGCCAGAGCATATTTTTAAATGGGGAAAACAAAAGCATCCATGAAATGCCAGCAAAACTCTTGCATTTCCGAGAAAAGGAAACCAATAATTTACTATTGATGAAATAAAAAATTTGGCACACAGAACAGCTTGCTGCACGGACAATTTCAGTATTTCACAGCATATTAGAAATATCCTTTCATATGCTGATATGTTGAAATTGAGAGACACCATTTTAGCTACAAATGTATTGAATTCTGGGTAATTTCAACATAATTCATAATAATAACTTTGTTTGTTGGAGAAACAGAGGAACCAATGACTTTCTGCCTCAATTAATTTAGTCCCCTGCTAATTACACTTTTGTCACCTGCCAGCAATTATCAGGCTCTTATCTACTTCTATGGTTCTTTGTCATCTTTATTTCTCTCATGGGAAGGTTCTTTTACACCTGGCTGCTCTAATGGTTTAGTTATCTTGCTTTTCCTTTAGCAGAGAAATAGACTCATAAGAATTTATTTTGGTCTCATACTAAATTTTCAGTTTATTTAAACAACTATTTTTCCTCTCCAGCATCTGGCCCTGAATATTTTCTTTTTAATGATTTTAGAAATCATTGACTGCTTGTGTAGTAGAAGGTTTAACAAGATTTATATACTAAAACAGTTCAACAATAAAAATTATCGTAAGAATAACAGTAATTGGAGGAACAGACAATAATAATTTTTCTAATTTTGTCTTCAAACTAAATGAAAAATACTGATAACACACAATTCTGAACTTCTGTTACACCTCTGATTTGAGATCACAGTTAATTTTCAAACTTCAAGCCATCTCTGTTAAATCAGAACTGAAGTACAGCTAGATTAAAGGACAGCTGCTTGCTGAACCAGAAAAGGACTCTCAAAGACATGAAAAAGATGAAAGAGAGAACCTGAAACCGATACCTCACTTTATTTTCTGATGGCATAGAAGAGTTATAAACATTTTAAAAATTAAGAATATGGTCTCAAACACTTTAAATGTATTCTTCCCTTTTCCTCATTGACATATTCTGGAGATGGTGCTGCACATGGTTGGGAGTTGGACCGAATAATCCTTGTGGGTCCCTTCCCTCAGCTTATTCTCTGATTCTGTTTTGTCTTTGTAGCATGTTTTGAATTGTTACATGTAATACATGAGTTTTTTACCTGCATATCCATTTTGCTTCACCTAATTTATTTTTTTTGCGTGTTTTTGTGTGGACATATAAAAAACCCACTAATACATGTATTTATTTCTGCTTATATTAAAACCTTTAATAGAACAGTTTCATAAAATTTTCCATAGCTACTGTCATACAAGGAGTTGTCCATCTGAATTTATATATAAATACATATTTAGCTAATAAACCAAGGCAGGGTTAACAACAGAAAGAGAAACCATTCCTAACCCTGAAACTAAAAGACCATGCAAAAGATTTATCACATTAATATTATCCATGTAGTCCTCACCAGCAGAAGAAAAAAAAATCAAGCCCATTAAAATCTCTGCATGAGGCGCAAGACATACCAATGTAGCTTTTAAGACTGGAACTAGACGAGGCAACAAGGGAATTGCTTTTTCAGCAGCACCTTCAACCAGAAGTAATTCTTTAAAACCCTCCTTTGAGACGAAAGTATAGGGATATTTTGTCTCTCTTAGTCCCTGTTGTAAATGTAAAACATGATTTTCTTAATAGTGAGCCTTCTTTTAAACAAAACACATTTTTAAAGTTCCACATTGCAGCAAGATAATGTTTAGATTTTGTCAGATCAGTTCAAAACATAAAGTACACTAACTCCACCATGTGGAGCCACTGAGTACAACTCTGCTCACAATATTCTAATCCATTTTTCTTTTAGAATATTGATTATTAAAACTCACATTATGAATACCGCGAATTCAATCAATATTTGTACTTCACTACCTTTAATCTAACGATCCAAGGTATTTTTTCAGCAGGACCATGAACTAGAACAGGCTATATTTGTAAAGGGGTTTTATACCCTGAAGGATACAGAAGCAAAGACACCCCACACCACATACCTCTCTATGCAACACTAAAAACTTTTAGATAGTGCAAAGATGCATTTCTAGTAAAGGCCTAACTGGCAAAACTCAAAGATTTAAAGCCCTCTGTCTGAAGCCTGTTTTCTTACCATAATAGGAGCTTTATGTTACGTAAGGAACTGACAGTTTTGTTTAATCTTAAAAAAGAAAAAGAAGAAAAAAGAGGAAAAAACAAAGGGAAAAAAATAAAGAAAATAAAAAGGAAAAACAGAAAAAAAGGAAGGAAAAAGAAAAAAAAGAAAAAAGAAAGGAAAAAGAAAAAAGAAAGGAAAAAGAAAAAAAAAGAAAAACAGAAAAAAAAGAAAAAAGGAGAAAAAGAAAAAAAAGAAAAAAGAAAAAAAAAAAAAGCAAAAAAAGAAAAAAAGGAAAAAAAGGAAAAAAAAGAAAAAAAAAAGAAAAAAGAAAATAAGTCACCTCAGTATATGCACTTTATTCTATCTGCGACATTGGATTCACTGTTTATTTAGACACCTGAAACATATTTGGTGATAAATTCCACAGATGGCTCTGAGAAAACAGAAGCCTCGACATAACGTATAGTATTTCTTCCACTTATATACAGGATCCTATTTCCACTGTACTAGTTCAGTCAATAGAGGAGAGCACTCTTACTTCAATAGGTAGGCTTTATATAAAAAAATATGCAAAACAATTTAGTTTACAAAAGAATCTGCAAAATCACAAATGGATTGAAGTATTTCATTCAACAGTTGGAAATCTGAGATGCAGTCTTGCATTTGATCAGTATCTTGAAGATTAAACAGCTCTACCTAGCTCTCCCAGAATGTTCTAACTAAAAGAACTACAAACAGCAATGTTCTTGATCATTTTCATTCATACAATATCTTCACAAGTGGGGTTTTTTTTTGTATTTCCCTAGTAGCTGAGCCAAAATTAGGTAGCTTAGATTGTTAAAAATGACATTTGCAATTAGGAAATGGTTGTATGCTTAATGTTGCAAGAAATTGAGTTTACCTCTGCCAATGTTATAAGGAGAGGATCAAAGGGAACAGTTTCAAGAAGGCATTCCCACTGGAGTTTGTGTTTCACTGCTCCATGCACTAACCTATATAAAGTTTAAAAAAATTAACATCTAATGATATGTAATTTATTGCTAACACTGTTTGCTTTAGTGTATCACCAATTAGTTGTTGAATTACAACATTGTATACACAGTCTCAATACATACTGCTCTCCTCAGTGAAACCACAGGAGCACAAAATTCAACTAAGTTGGCAAAGGTCTCTGGGATCGTTGAGTTCAACCTATGTATATGCATACTGGTATTTAACAGTGCAATTATAATTAAATTCCCAAAGTATGGCAGTTTTCAAAACTCTGCTCCTAATCACATAAAAATCAGAAAATAGAAGTTATGCCAACACAGAAGATACTCCTTTTGCAAAGCTACTTATTTTGATAAGTATCAAGAAACATGTTCCTCAAATAGCAATTGGTAAAGGAAATCAGTTGAAACTGAAAGAAAATCATATTGGAATTTATTATTTACTTCTAAAATACAGATAAAGGCTATAGATTAATGATTATTTTATACAAGTATATACAGGTACATTTTATTAATGATGACTTACATTTTTGTAAAGTAATTCTGCATCCATGTGACAAAACACGAGAGTATTTACTGTCTAGGCAAACATATAACAGAAAAGTAACTTAAAATACCCTAAACTATTACTTGCAAGTAATTTTGTTAATATTTGATATTTCTGACAACTACAAAATTGGAATATTCAATAAAATGTTGTCATACTACTTACTTCAGATAAAAACAGCACTAATTTTATTATTTTTGTTAGTAGGTAGAAGTAAACACAATTACCTGAAGAAATCATTTGTGAAAGAGGTTTAGGAAGCAAAGTGTGCACATACTTAACTATTCTTTAAAAATGTGGACTTGTTATTAATACAACATAAAAAATGAACCAAAAGAAGACAATGTCAAAGGCATGGAAAATTGCCTTCTGCTCTGAAAAGAGTTAAGTATTAGAAATTTTTCCAGAAATTAATGGAATTAAACAACCTAACTAAAAGATGAAATATGAAAATATTTATTTCATAATATATTTAGTTAAAATAAAAACAAACCCAACACACCTGCATGGAATGCCACCTCTAGCATATGTAGCAGCAAATACAGATGGTCGAGAATAAGTACCAAACTGTGAGGACAGAAAAAAAAGCATTATTTATTCATAACAGTAATGTTTTATAGCTATTATGAATATGTTAAAACTGCAGTTTACAAAAAAATGAACTTAGTCATATGATTCTAAAACAAATCAAAAAGAGAACTACAGCTATGGGGTGGAAAATATGTGATATGCTTATCTGAACACTGCTTTTAAGACTCATCTGGCTAGGGAGTTGTTAAAATGAATAAAAATGTAGAATCAGTGATCTTCTGATGGAATAACCTTATTTTTCTATTTTTTCTTGCAGATGTTAACATTAAAATCTTACAGGTTCTCTCCTTAGCAGATCAAGGAGCTCCCACTTCTCTGGAGTACTTGTTGTTAAAATGATTGGTAACATGCAGAAAGCAGTTGTACTCCAATTCCATCTTGATCTGAGTACAGGCAAAAGTACACGGTGGCAAGATGTGGGAGAAACACCAAATATCAGGCAAGATGGTGTGAGGGCACTGGAAATGCACAGGGAGGCTCGTACTGGGTGAGAATCTAGGAAGGACTCACTGGAGAAGGAAATTAGGAGCTTCATGCAAGGAAAAGCTGCACAAATTTGTTTTTTATCATGTACATGCTTCTTATGCTTATGAACTATTATATTATTTATCAGTATGATCATTCAATGATGCTTCCCAGATTATACACCTTATCCCATAGCATCCAGAAGCAAATACCATGAAATCTTAATTTTTATCTTTTGAGTGTATGAACCTACATTAAGATTAGTAGAATTGTGTTCATGATTTGATGACTTCATGGCTTAATTTCAGTCATGCTACTTGCAAACAGATTTCAAGTAAAAAAAATACCCACATTAAAGTATTCAGCCTCTGTTTATCACCAAAGCACTCCTGCATTTAATTCACTTTCCCAAAAGCCTGTGACATTACTAATTGTCAAATTATACAGCCCAGTGGTGAACTATAATTCATGCATTCAATGTTAGTTCTCCAGGCACGTGACTTCCATGAAATAAACAACTCCCTTTGTTACTATTCTCCCAAGAGCACAAATTTTTCCTGAAGCATTACATATTCACAGTAACTGTGAGTTTCAAAGAATGCTCAGCAGTGATTAATTTGCCAGATTTTATGAAGCCTTGAATACCTTCAATATGCCACCTGATTCTTGGTTTCATTGCAGAACTGAAGTTCCTCTAAAACTGCAGGTGCCAAAGTTTAGAAGAAGAAAAAAAAAACCCAACCGTTTTTAACTCTTAGCTCTAAATCTCTTTTTAGAGCAATAGTACACAGAAAATAACAGTTACCATCCAAGCCACAATGCAGCAAAATACATTTTTCTAATAATGTAATATACAGTGTTATACTTAAGACATTATGTATGATTAATAACAGAAGTTCAATTTCAATTTAAAAAACAGGACCAAAAGAATCATGTCCTGCATGCTATTTCATAAAGTAAGGAAAATTCTTCAAACCCCAGATGGCTTTTACCCAAACAAAACCACTATCACCTATACATACTGGATCAATAGTTTTGGGATTCAGCTTGTCACTGGGCTTTGGCAGTCGTTCTGGAGAACATGTCTTGTTTTTCTGTGCTGCAGTCTTTGTTTTTACTTGGATGCCTGACGACATTCTTAGAACATTGCTTCCTACAAAAATAATATTAAGAACATAAATTAATTCCCATTCCTATATGACAGAATATCAAGGGTTAGAATCCCCAGGCCCAAAGACTGACATGAACAAACAATCAAGTAAATCTGAATAAGTGCACTAGGAAACAAATGCTTATTCTTACATATCGTACGCAGTGCATGGGACAATTGTTAAGAGTCTTGTTACTCCCTCTTTCAAATGCACACATTTCCTAACCTGCTCCTTTTTACTTGTGCTCTTGGAGACCTGCAGCAAAAGTGAATTAGATACAGTCTGCTTTTAGGGTAGCCTACAGAAATCCAAGCAGCAGTACAGGGCTCTGCAGAAGAGCCCTGAGTCAAATAGGGTTGGGTGCAGCTGCATCAGAAGAAAGTAACAATTCGAGGAATGTCCAGGATGAAGGAATGAAGCAAGTACATTCAGGACACAAAACCCAAACTACAATCAATAAGAGATGACAACAGAAATGTAAGGTAGAAAAGAAAGAATGCAGAAAATTAATTCCAATTCCAGCAAGAAGAATAAAAGTGCTTTTTAAAAAAGAGTGTCAAAATAACTTTAGTCTACATCCTTAAATACTGATTTAAGTACACTCATCTTCTATAAGTGAATGTCACTATATATGTATGCAATTGGGTTAAAGTGTAGCTAATAAAAATAATAGTTCTCTGCCTATTTAACATAGCAAGTCTCATACTATGAAGAATAATATAAATTATTCCTGGGAGATGCCAAGATTTCAAATACTAATACAATTATAAAGAGTGAAAATGCTAGTTATGAATATTATTAATGTTCAGTAATTTTTGCTGTGGTGTATTCTGAATGGAAAAGAAACAATTTAGTAAATAAGCAATTAGATTCCTACAGTGAAAAAGAAATGACACTACATAGAGATGAAAATAATAGGAAGCCACATACAAACATTGCCTCAGGGATGAGCAGAGTGCTTGCTACGCAGCCATCACCCTTGATGACACCTGTTTTTGTTAAAAACATTATTAAATGCCAAATACTGAGATCAGGATGAACTAGAGAGACATGGTTTTTTTGCCATGCTACTTTCTTGCCCTGAGTTCCATCAGCCACCTGCCCTGATCTCTGCCAGGCTCTTCCATACGCACTCCTTGTTTAGCTTAGCTATTCTAACTCTTCCCTCCAAACAGGATTTCCAGTCAGATTCTTTTGTCATCATCTACATTATGAAATCTTTAGGATTGCTTCTGTTTCCGGTAAGTGATAAGGTCCCAGCATGTGTGTAGATGTGCTGTATTTATGACTTGTGGAAAGAATTAAATCTAGCACCTCAGTTTTACTGAATGTTGTGAAACAACATATAACAATGATTAGCAAATTAGCTAAAATACAAAGCAAAATTAAAATTGAAAGTTTAAATCAATACTTCTTGACTGATGACTTAAAACTAGTGATTCCAATCAGTTCACCTTATGTACAGCTCGTTTGTTCTTTCCTACCATTTCCAGAACGTTGCCTGTCTCCAGTGAAAGTCTTTTTAAAAGACCTAATATACCACATTTAAACAATTAAATCTCTTCAGAATACACAAAAACGTACATGACACTTATGGGAACTATTCCGTTTGTAAATTGGAAGTCAAATGGAAAACATTAACATAGAAAGAAATCTACTGATTTTGTGTGTCTGTGTATTATCACAGAATTCTCATCACAGCCGAGTTAGAAGATAGATTTTTAACTGTCAGTAAAGTAAGAATCAAAATAATTTCCTACTATAAAAACACCACGTAAGTTCTTGACAGTAGCAGCACATACCACAAAATTGCGCAATCAGTGTCAGCCTTTGAAATGTTCAATCGCTCATAATACAAAATACAGCTTGCTAATACCTACACAAATTTTTTTCTCAGAAAAATATTAAGAAGTAATTCAGGTGTATTTAATTTTTTCTATTTTCCAAGTAATCAAGAGACATGCTAAGGTACATTAGGTTTTAACTAACGACAAAATCCAGAAAAGTCAGTGGTTGTATCATGAGAGAAAGTAAACGATAAAAAGTTTGACAATAATCAGGAATAATGTCAGCTGTTTGGGACAAAGTAAAATAGGAGTAATGAACAGTGATAATGTTTTTGTAAAAATGCAACTGGGACAACATGCCAATGTATTAGCAAGGAAGGAGGTAGCACTGAGCAGAAAAAGTACTTTTCATAAGGAGTATCTTTCTTCAGGGATGAAAGCTCTTGTGTAGTGAGGAGCTGGAAGGGTCACACGTGTTTGTAGAGACATCAGACGGCTGAAGCACAGCTGTGAATCAAACAAGCGACATGCGAGGCTTGATACAGAAGTGACCCATCTACTGGCAGATGACAGGCTTCAAATAAAGGAGCGACACTTTAAACAGAAATACGAAAAGCACTTTTAAGAGACATCTTTCAAAGGAGCAAAAGTGCCGCCTGGAGTTCGGGTTCTAGAAGTCACTTAAGGCAGGCAGAATGGCAGTCAGTAGGATCTGAAAGGCGAGGTTGCTCCCTTACCCTGCTGAGTGCCAACTCTCCCGGAGCGCAGCCGGGGCAAAGGCAGAACAGAAGAGAGGCCTCGAGCACCGTCACGGCCGCGAGGCTCAGGCCGCGCAGCTCCGGCCGGTTGGCACAGAGCCCCCGGCCCGGCCCTCAGGAGCCCCGCGGAACATGCAGGGGGCAGCGGCAGCGCAGGGGAGCTGCCGCTGCCCTCGCTCCGTCTCCCGTGCCGCGGCTCCGCTGCCTGGCACGGCCGGGCCCGGGAGCGCCGGGCGGGGCAGAGCCGTGCCGCTGCCCGGGGCCCAGCGCCGCTCCCGGCGATTGCCAGGGCAACCACGGCCGCCGGCAGCCCCAAGGGCCTCCGTGCGCGCCGGCCTGGCGGCCCGGGGACTCAAATACCCATTTGGGGGGTTTTACAGCCTCCCGTGTGTGTTGTGATTAGAATGGGAACCGTGGATTTTCAGGTGACATCGCCGCTCACTTTTATACAATTTTTAGCACCTTCCCAGGGAAAACGGGATCTGGGATATACCTAATTTTGCTTGTATTTTTTCATGAGAGAAAAGTTTGGCTTTTAGAGACAGTGCCACGTTCCTATTTGTGATCGCCTTCATTCCAAACACAGTGATAGAAAATTAATTTTAGCTGCTTTCACACACAACCCACTCATACAATACTGAAACTTCCATTAGAAATAGAGCATCACATCCGAATGTGGTCAATGAGCTTTTGCGTAAAAGGCTACTTTTTAACTTGACCACCAGAGTGCTTTCTTGCTTTCTTCAAGAGATGCGTTTATTCCCTCATGCCTCAATCTCCAAGCCAAATGTTTCCTTGGTTTGTGTGATAAATACATAATAATATAGTGTTGGCTTTTCGCAGATATTCATTATGTGTAGGATTTTATTCTGTTTATAGAAGTAGTCTTGTCATAAAGATAGAGGTATATAACCAATGTTTTAATTTCTGTTATGAACTAGATTTCGATATAGTAAAGAAACTAATAAAAGTAGTTTAAAAGACTTTCCTTTACTAACCACACTACCTGCCTGACCGGATAACACCCAAAGAACAGCACAGAGAAGACCTGCCACTGATACCTGACTATCAGCCACAACCAGATGAAAGGACCACGGACAAAAAGCCTATGTATGATGACTAGGCAGAAGACCACCACAGAGAAAAGCCTATACATGATGACTAAGCATGAGGCTGACAGAGTATTTAAGACGACTCCCTCAATGGCTTAGGGCCAAGCACCCAGCGCTGTCTCTTTGCTTTATTGTTTTTGTCCCCTATTGTCCTTTATTAAACTTTTAAATTTCAACAGGAGAGTGAACCTCGTTTTTCACAGTTTGCTTAAATTGTGTGGGATACAACCTTTCCACCATTCCATTCTTTCTCACTTCCGTCATTTCTACTGAAGAATGGAATGTGGATAAGAGAGACTGTTCTGATTTTCCACAGGAAAAAAATTGCCCTGACAGTGTTGAAAAGTAATTGTAGACTGTTTTTAAAAGGCCATCGGCATTAGATTTTGGGCAATGCAGGCATTTCATAGTTTGTTTTATCCAACATTAATAGTTTGTATCTGCCAATTATTGGGAGTCAAAAGTAAGGACGTTTGCAGAGTTAAAATAGGACTGCATAATTGAATGCCATTGAAATGCGTTAGTGCAGGATATAATTTGAAAATACAGAAGGAAAAAAATATAAATAATGTTGGAGAAGGAAAGATTTCCATTTTTTCTAAGCATTTTTAACTAAACTCAAGAGACTTTATAGTATTTTCACAGAATTATTTTACTGTTCCACAATACTGAAGGCAATAGAAAAATGGATATAATTTATCAATGAACTTTTTTGATTGATGCATGATCCCAGAAAAAAATCCAATATTTTTAAAGCAGACCATGAAAATCTTTGAAAATCACACCAAAAAAATGCAAACCAGCACGAAAATTTCCAGGCTGAGAAAAAAATCTGCTTTTTTTGGGCAAGGTTTATTTTTAGTTCAGTGTTTTAGTATGATTTTATATGCGTATCTGCTATAGCTGTTTTGTGAGTACAGAACAGACTAAAGAAAGAAAGTAGTAGTACAATTCCTGAGTCAGTAGGAGGTAAGAACTGCTGTGTAGCATGAAGTAAAACACCACTGATCAGCTCCGCGGCGGCAGCAGCTCCCACTGAGTTCACAGAGGCACAGAAACAAGTGGGTTGAAAAACCCCAAGTGAGACTCCAGTCTCTGTGCAAGAGCAGGGCTTAGTCCAGAGTCCAATCATTTTCCTGAAAAATGCAAAATATGCACAGTCCTGCAGTGTGTGTGGTACCACAGGGAGTCCTGCTGTTGTTGGGGTGTTGAATGTATGGCAAGGCTCAAGGACCTGAATGCTGACAGCCTGGTGTTTGAGTGGGCTTGATCCTCTGGTGTGGGAGCCTGACTCTCCCACATGGGAGAAATGCACACTAAAATGATCCCAAATTCCTGAAATAGCATAGGATGAAACTGTGGCCTTATATATATATATATTTCTAATCTGTATGATATTTTGAGAGGTAGGAAAAGAGAAGTCCTAAGGTTAAACACATGTTTAGTGTCTTCTGATTCCTACAGTATGATCTTAAAATGTTTTTTATTACACTTGTCCAATGCATTTGCAGATCCCCTGCTCTTTGAGTAGCTTCTTCATTATTATAACTAGCCTTGGATTTTCTCACTTAATATAGACTGGGGAATACAGGACAAAATACTTCTAATAAAACATATTTATTTAAAATAAAATGTTTTCATACTATGTCTTACTGTTTTTGATAGTTGTAATAGGACCTAGTCTATGACATTTAAAACATATTTGGTGGATGAACAATTTGGGAGGAAAAATACTGTCTGATCACAGTATGGATCAACAAAATATGACAAATTTTAGTATTTTTCTTCATCGTTATAATATCAGTTCATAGTGTTAAATATGGTGTCATGACCCACTGTTTATTACTGTATACTTGTGTAGAATTAGCTCCAGTTATTAGGAGTTTCTTCAACATGTATTTTTAGTTTAATTTAACTGCCATAGACCTTCCTAAATGCTTGAAAATATCTAAAGACAAAAATAGGAATAATTTTCAAAGAGTATTTATCATTAAAAGAAACTTACATGTATGTGAGTATGCTCAGTTGAGCATATAGAATATGAAAATGAAAGGTAACTCAGAATGATTACTTACTTTTTCATAGTACTCAACCAATTTAAATAGAACCAATGATTAATTAATTATCTATAACTGCTGATAAAACCAATTTGACTTCTTTTTTTCATTAGTCACAGTTAAATAGTTAATTACTGAGGGGGAGGAGAATTCACAAATGCCAAATGAATTCTGAGGCTTATGAAATTAAAACTGAGGCTTATTGGAATATGGCTAATTGAAAGAACATCACATAAACCAGTCACGTGTTAGATCTTTTTGTCTGAGCATATTTATACCTTTGTTAAGCTAATTCATTTGGCATGGTTTCGACTTGGCATGTCGCCAAACTCAGTTGAGAAATTGTGGGGAGAATATTTCCTGACAAGTGCAGACTTTTGAATGTGGAAGGAAGGGAGTCGATATTTCAATTTTTTGCCATAATTAAATTAATTTGCATTGTCAACATTTGCCTCTCTATTTGTAGGAGCTTTTCTCTCATACAATAAGTGATTAATGCTGATTTGTTTGTTGTATTTTTCTAAATGCAAGAAAGAGATTAACAACAGACTTAATAATTGACTCAATTTACATTTTACTACAGTCTTATTCATCTAATAATACACAAACATATATTTTCATTTGAGGTTATTTTAGAAGTTTATAAACCAAGTCCAATTTTAACCACAGTTGGGGGCTGACAACTTGCAACCCAAGAACAATAAAAGAAAAAAACATGTTACCTCAATGTATATGGTAATTCCTTTCATTTCTCCAGAAACTCCAAAAAGTTAGAAATTATCACTGAACTCTCAAAAAGTGCAAGTTTAAAACTGAATTCTAAGAGTATGTTACTTAGATAGTCTTCAAATATCATTCCATAGAGCTTTTATCCTGACTTAACCACTCTGTGCACTTTATAAATAGTCTTCTATGAAAGAGGAGTTATTTTACAGTGTTTGTCATTAAATGTGAGATACAGAACAGATTATAGACACCTAATTGTAGTTTTCGGGTTTGTCTGCAAAGATTGAATGCACCAGGCGCTTTCATTGACAAGTGTTGCATCAGATGATTAGTTCAGTGCCTGTCAAGTTGAAGGACCTGTGAATATGCCCTTTTATCTTCAGTGAAAATTGGGGTGAAACAGTGTCACTTTGGTTGAGCAATTCTGGGTAACAGCCCATAGATTCTACTGGATTGCTTACTCTTTTTCTTTAATACACAGAAATTATTTGGTTGCTTATTATTAAATGCTAAATTGCTGCAAGAACTTCAGATTAGCAGATCTAAGTCCCCTGTAAAACTCAGAGGCAAGGTCCCAGGAAACAGACTGACCCACAGGAACTTTGTGGTTTTGATGTTTCGAGGTAACAAAAATTAATACAGGTATGACCCCCAGATTTACAAACTTAATGAGATTCCTAATGGGTATCAGAGAGTACACAGTACACAGAGTATTGTTAGTGTGCAGACATGGTGCTTTGGGTATGATTCTTCAATGAAGATGCAAAGCTGAGCACAATTAAGTAGTTGCATGGACAACCGCAGTTAAATTCCACACCAGGCTTTTGGAGTGCTCTCAAGGACATCCTGCTGATCTGAAATTATTAGCAAATTCAGGTTTTTCCATGAACAGGAGTACCTGAGTGAGTCAGAGAAATGTATGCCCATATAGACACAAAAATGCTAACTCATCATTGCTCCACTTTTCTTTACTTAATGAAGCATTTAGAGCAGCTCTGCAATGATTCAGTTACACTTGTATTCATCTTTTACCCATGAACGTACAGAACCAATATTCCTGTCTCCTGTAGATAGCTAGTACTACCAGGAGCCAAAGCAGACCAATTATACCCACCCTTCAGTGAACTGTACTACTTTAAAAATAAAATTAGGATTAAAATGAGACATGTCAGGATTTAGTTTTTTCCCTATTTTTCTGACTTTTCATATTGCCATCAATAATGGCAGTTTGCTTTTTCTGGTGATGCCAGTTCTGGTGCTGGCAGTTGCTCAGTAAGGACAATTAATTCCATTCCATCACCCAGATGCTGGCAAAATCACAGCTACTTCAGTGAAAGTACTTTCCTTGTTTATGGAGAGATATCCATTCCCACAAGTATAGTCAGGAAAGAAAGAGTTAGGAACCTCCATTTCTTTGAATCACTAAATCTGAGTTTTATGGTGCTTGATTTCCTACCTCTCTGCTGTTCACTGAAATCTTCACTCCTAATTTATCTCAGGAGTCTTAATCAGAGCATTTCCAAGTCAAACAGCCAAGAAGAAGATTCACAGTAAGCACCAAAGATGGCCTAGTGATGACCACCATTAACTCATGGAAAATGTTAAGGAAAAAGCTATGGTTTCAGAGAAAAGTAGGTGACAAAGAGTTGGGGAAAGAAAAGGGGGAGCTGGGTATATATTTGTGAATTCTTCTCTGAAATTCACAATAGTCAAAGTTTTCAAAGCTAACAAAAGCTTTTGAAAGCGGTGCTAGAAGGCTCACTGGGTTACGGAAAGTCTGCTTTTGCTTGATTTGTACAGACTTGAACCCAGGCTCTCCTGCCTCTCAAATCTGACAAGCACATGGTGATATATCTGAGTATTATTCTCAGTTGCCTCATGGCACAGCAAAGATATTCTGAATTTTCCCAGAGTACAAACTTCTATTAACTATTTTTTTCATTAAACAGGTGCAGGTATTTGTAAGTAGAAAGAGAATGAAGGAATGTATCTGTGAGCATAGTAATCCTGAAGATGAAGTATTACCCAACATCATAGAAAAACATGAAAGAACTACAAACAACAGGTTCTCCTTATAAATCAGAACCTACATTTTAAAAATGGACAGATATTAAAAGATGAGTACTTTATCACAACTCTGTGTGCATTGAGAAATGTTCACCACTATTTTATATTGCGGGTACTTTTATCTAATATGATACATGCCACCCCCATGCAAATAAAAAAAGATTAGTAGTGTGGCCTTTCTCTTCACCCTGCAGAGAATGACATTATTTTCTTCCTGCTGATTTTTGTGAACTCATACTTTGATCTTAAGAAAAATTTTAAAAATTCTCATTGGATAATATTCTTTAAATGCAAGACAGACATGAATGAGCTCTAACTGTACTCACCAGATGATTTTTCTATAATTATTTGAAAAAAAAACCCTACTAAATTTCTAAGACAGGATAAATATAATTTAAATTCTGCTGAGGGAAATAATTAAGCAAAGTTGAAAACTTGCACATAATTATCAGGGTGCTGCTATGAGAGCTGACTGACATGTTTTCCCCATCACAGTTGAATAGAGAAGAAAAGAAGTGAAGGCACATGCTGCAGTTTTGTGTTTTCCCACTCGGTGGCAATGATTGCCTCTCTTTCCTTCCCACTTCTGTGCCTTCTCCCAGATTGCTGCTCTGCATTCTGCAGCCTCTGTTCAGGGGAAGAAACAAGGGAAAAATCATCGTTTTCTGTTACTTCAAATAGCAAAGATGGCAAAATAGAGGAGTTTGTTAAATGAAAATGTAAGTATTTTATAGTTCACTTGTCAGAGGAAATGTGGTTTTTGATAGAATTTTTTTACCAGTTTAATCCCACTCTAGGACACAGATCAGTAACAGTATATAAAGTATTGAATAAGAGCAAATTTACTGGACTTTATAGCTCTTCACAGAGTAATGCAAATAATAATAAATACAGAAAAAGTCCTCCACAAATTCACAAGGCATCACGAGAGTATTTCTACTCTTGTAATTTTTTTCTTTCTTCCTTTTTTTTGTTTGTTTTTTTTCTTTTTGTCTACTTGTTTGCTTGTTTGTTTTTTGTTTTTTTCTTCCCAACAGCAGGAATAAATCTATGTTCTTGGTACTACCTGGTCTGCAGAGAACACGCTGGCGAAGAGGTCTAATAGCGCTGGCTAACTGAATGTATCTCTGCAGAAATGGTAGCTAGGTGCAACAGGGTTTTCAGAACGTTTACAGACCTTTCAGCTTTTGCCTGAGTCCGTGAGGTTCCCTTTGCTGGATCAGACATGGGGAGAGCTGCATCAGGCTGTGCTCTGAGGCACACACCGCTTGGAAGTACTGCATCACAAAAGCGTTTAATGTCTCCCACACAGCAAGCACAGCTGGCACTTGAGATAACAAGTCCAGGCATGGTAGGAAAAATATCTTTGCTTAAGACGTGGAGAAGGTTTGAAAGACAGGCTTTAGGTTCATATGACTCAATTCAAGCTGGTGTCTCAGCACTAGTAACAGCCTAGAAGTACTGGCTGTAGTGATGGTGATGAGCTGTGGTAACAGTCATGACTAAATAATAAAAATAGAATCAAAGGTAGTGTTGATGGCAGCAATAGTTTTCATATTTTCTCCTTGCAGAAAGTGGTTCAGCAACTGCCTCACTATCCCTGCCCACACAGGAGTAGCAAGTGGGGGAGGAAGGCTACCCTGCTCTCTCTTGCTCTGCTTCTGGATTTTGGAGAAGGATGAATTGAAACATCTTTGTAAAACAAATAGGGAACAAACCCCCCTCCCCCCTCAAAAAAAAACCAAACAAAAAACAACCAACAAAAAACAAGGAAAAAGAAAAATGAAAGAAAGAACAAAAATAAAATCTTTCCAAGAAACGTGTTGGGAAGTGGGGGGAGGAAGGGGAGAGTGAGGATAGTGCACTGGAGTTGCAGTGAGAAAGAATGCAATGAGCGTAGAAGAAAGGGGCGAAGGGAGAATTAAAAATGTGGATATTGGAGGTGAGCTGCAAGCAGAGCACAGCAATGTCTTCAAATTCATGCCTTTTAGACTTTGTCTGTTCATGAATTGTAGTTTCTGCAATTCAGACATCATTTTGGTTTCCCACAGTTCTACTTTTTGATATGAGAAGAGACTGGGTGAGAGAAACTAGAGGATGGATAAACTACATAATTAACTAGAGGAAAAGGGGAGCAAGAGGGAAGGGAGAGAAGCTTTTGCTATATTCCTCAACACAGTACACTTCTGCAGTCTGAATTTGAAACAGTAGAATATGAGCATGTGCATTTTTGAGGAAAGCAAAGGAAAGGCTGGGAAGGGTAAGTGTGGGGAATAAGTACCTCACAGCACTGTTCAGCTACAGACTGCCCTGCTGTCGCTGGATGCCAACACAGGGAGTGCCCCCTGTGTGGGTGGACTGGAGAAACTCAAGCTGATGTCCCTGTGGATGGGAAACTAATCTCAAGAGTAGGTTGAAAAGAGTGGTGGTGTTGACAGAAAGGCTAAGAATGCGAGAGCCTGGAAACTTGGTAGATTCTGTAGGGTAAACACTTACAGATACACACTATGAGAGGCAAAGAGGAAATTTCCCAAGATCCTGCCAGGTCAGTTATTTACCATGAGACAAAGTATGGACAAAGATTTGGCCAGGCCACTTCAGTCTGTCCCTCTTCTAGCCTGACCTCTCAAATGCTTCCATCAGCCACTGGTTGTGTAGATTTTCATCCACAAAACTGAAATGTCCCCCTTTTCATTACCAGCCCAATCTAGGAAGTGCAGTGCCCCAACTGAATATATTGGTATAAAATTCTCAAGAACAATGCAGACTCAGTCCTGCAGTATTATTCCATTCTGTGCATCCATCCATTTTATTTAGCATATATACCATGAATGCTTCTAAAATGATCCCATGAGCACTTCTAGTATGGAATTCAATCTTGCAAGCTAGTAGAGTGTTCGAGAGATGACTTCAGCAAACAGTGGTGCTATAAGTGTGGAGAGAAAACAAGCAATGAGGGATGAATTGTGGTAAATACACTGGTGTCCTTGCACAGTCCCAAATGGACTGTATCTGTTAGGACAAATATTCTGTGCATTTCCCAAGGAGTGGAGAAAAGCAGTGAATTGCAAGAGAAGGTTAGATTACCAGCTGGAGGTTTTTTGTTTGTTTGGTTGGTTATGTTTATTCTGGTTAAATACATTCTAGTTTGAATAAGTATTTTAATGCTTTTTGATTTTTGTTGAATACTAATTATGCATCAGGGGGAATTGGTGCTGCATGAGTGGTTATTCAGAACTTACATTATTTCTTTGAATCAAAATAAATAATAATATTATTTACACCATCCTTCTTCGCTAAAGGGTGATTGTGCATTCAATTGGTTTAATGTTATGGCTTTAGATAGTGACAGTAGTAGTTAGGAGTTTATTCAATAGTTTGTTCTTAAATTGAGGAGGCAACGACCATTTAAACCTGCTCTTTAGTTTTTGTATTTTAACTGGTCTTTTACTTACAGCTACATGTCAGCCAGTAATATTTTAGTTCTTAGTACTGTCAGACACTGGACCTGGTCACAAGGAAAATCAAAAGGTTAGTCCACTGCTTTGACAAGCAAGCATCACCTATTTTGTTGCTAAGAAAAATCTCTTTAGCTGAATCTGATCATTAGACCCAAACATATCTAGGTATTCTAGTTTTGATGTGTGTGCTTTTAAAAATCTGCTTATATTATTATTTCCTTCTGTTTTACAGGTACAAATACAATTTGCTGGAGTGCTGCTGCTTAGATCCACTTATTGTGATTATTAGAGAGATGTCTCTTCCTGAATAAAGGTGCAAACTACGCCAAATGAAGTCAATAGCATGGATTTTAACAGTAAATGTGAGGTAGAGAGAGACAGAAGGAAACAGAAGAAAGTGGGGAGGTGAGTGTGACAGATTAAATAGAAAGATATCACCAGCCATGGATCCAGACAGCATCCTGTTGGTCCTCTTCTGTTCTACTTAGTGGTGGGGATCCTGAGGTCTCTCAAAGCTTACCACTTACACATTCTAGCAAACAAAGGAATCAGTGCTCATTGGGTACACGGTTCTCTTATTCTATTGGTTAAATGATTCCCTTGCTTCCAATGCTAATTAGTCCCATGCTCAGTCTTTCTCTTTTATTGACTTGGTGGGCCATGGCCTCTCCCTGCTGGACTCAGAGCTGATTTGAGCACACTTGCTGGCTTGGCTTTCCTTGTGGATTCTTTGTGTTCATTATCAGTGTTCCCCAGCTTGTTTACCTCTTCTTAGTTTGGGATAATCGGACAATAGTACCACCTGTGTTTCATTTCAAGTTCCAGTCAGGTGGTTCAACTTGCTGCCCAAAAATCCAGGAATTCACTGAGGCATATTCAGAGTGGGGTGTGTTTGGTGGTCACAGATGATCAGTTGCTTCTTTATGCAGTTTGCCATAGTGGGCGAAGTCCTTCGGTGATCTTAGCAGTGTTTGAGGCAATTATGACCTTTAAGTCCCTTGCAGCTGCTTCCTGACCAGCAAACCCTGGGTGATGGGTTTGGAGCATCAGCTGTGCCCAAGAGCCTGTGAAATTGGGCACAGAGCAAGTACAAATGTCACAGTGCTTCCAGAGCCAACCTGGGTCCAGAGGTGCTGTGTGCCTGCACTGCTCTGAGCAGGAGCTCTGGTGTTAATAAGGCCTGTGGACTCATGCCAGCAACTACCCAGCACCGCACCCCTGGATCTGAAATGAGAAAAAGGATGGCAAGAAAGCTGCGTGGTGCCACACAGTCAGCAAGAAGCTGTAGGAGTTCATTAGCTCTCATCAAGGTCTGACTGGGCTTATTAACTGCGGCTCAGCACCGTATTTCTTCAGCTCCTGGTGTGAGGGCTGTAGGTACAAGGAATCCTCTGTGCAATCTGAAAGTTCAATAGTTATTTTAATACAAGAAAGTTCTTATTTTTGCAAGATCCTGAGATATTTCTGACTTAAAATCACACTATGTAGTGAGGAGAGTTTCCCAAATTAGTTCCAGCTGAGCTGACATGTCTTCACAGCTGTAACCTTTATGCTAATCCCTACAGTGGTACCTCTGCCCAGCAATGTCTGCCCCGCCTCTCAGTTTGTGAAGTTTGTAAGACTCTGCATGATGCACTATTTCCCCAGGTGCTTGGTTGATGTGTAAACAAAAAATATGAAGATACCATAATCACTAACAAAACTGTGAGACAATTCTCTGTGCTGAAGAGGCCTAAGGTCCAACTGCATGTGTACAGGCATTTTAACTATAGCTGTGACAAAAGGTTCATGGTGAAAAATAGAAGCAACAAAAAGCAGAGGTGACAATCTATTGGTAACAAGGCCTTGGAAACACATCAGGTCCACCAAAGATTTAGAAAACAAAATAGGAAATACCACTCCCAATGGGTCTCTTTGGAGTACTGTTAAGCAGTAAAGCAGAATCATTTGGAGAATGAAACTGAGATTTAGAAAAGAATTGTGAAAAGTGGTCATACTGGAAATATGAGCCACAAAACTGGCTGGAGCAAAACAAAAAGAGAAGAGTTTTCGATTATAAAAGGTTCAAGACAGTATTAAGCACAGATGTTTGGATATACCTCTCAACTACAAAGTAATTTACAATAACAAGATTGAACTTGAGCAGGCTGAAAAATGTCATGTGACAGTTTTACTGAAGCAATTGTTTCTGCACAGTAGAATACAATAAAACTGTTTCTGCCAGGCCCAATTCAGTGCTGTTATGTGCCCTCAAGGCACCATTTATACTCCAATAAAGGGAATTTGCACATTGAAAATTATTATATCCTTAAATCACTACAATTCTCTGCATTTTATACTTACAAAACTACAAAATGACTAATTCAAGACTCCTCCACAGAAAGTTTAGCAGTTAGTATTTTTCCCCCTCATCCCAAAGATGTGTTGCTGGGTTGGGATTGTTTTTTTTAGGACCTTTATGAAGGAAAGGGCTTTGAAGGTAATGAAAGATCTTTTATCAAAACAAAAGAGGAGTCTTTAATGGGTTGCTCTTTAGCTCTATTGTAAATGTAGTGGCCCATTCCAGATCAGTCAACTTCTTCATCAGCTTAAAAAGAAATTTCCAATAGGGCAAATCCCAGATTCTGCCAAAACTCCATTTGTTTGTTTATTTTTTCTTATTTTGACTTGCCAAGGGTTTGTGTTTGACTTGTTGCCATGAATAAAACTATTCCTCTTTCAACAATGGGCTCTCTGGGAATGGTGTGGGAAAGCTAATCACATTACACAGCTCAGAAGTTCCCACTCAGTGGTGACCCAGGACAGACAGCTTATCAGGCACTTAGCAGAGCTGTCAGCTGGTCAGCTCAAGTGGGATATTCTTCTTTGTGAAGTGAAGCAGGCCAGCAGGAGCAGTAGTAGGGGTTTGTTTGTTTGTTTTAAGTAAATAGAACAACAGGGAACTTCTACATCCTTGACCTGAAAGTCATGTTCTGTAAACAGAAGACATTAATGGTAGAGCATAGTACAGTGTCATTAACACACTGGTCAGATGTGTTAATTAATTTACAATCCACAGATGAGAGGAGTTTCCCCGAGATGCTGTGTCTTGTGACATTTCTTGTGACTGTCTCTCTTTCCAATATTTCAGACTATCCAAGTCCTTTCCTAGGTCCCTCTTAACAGAATAGTTTTCTTTCAAGGAAAGTTGTTTTCAGACTCAATGATGCCTTCATATTTTTGCTCCCAGTGATGGGCCTCTTGTGATACCTCATGCCACATGGCCAAGGTCTCCTGATGATATTGAAGGGAAAATAAATACCTAGAGAAAGAGCTCTTTTTTTGCTAAGGTGGAAATGGGCAGCACTGCCTGAGGAAGGAGCCTTGCTTCACAGTAATGAGGTGAGAATTTGCTGGAGCGGGACAAGATTAGCCATAGAAATATTAAAAAATGCATGGAAAAACATGTAAGAGGACATTTGTTTTGGTAAGCACAAGATAAATACAGAGGAGGAATATGTGATTTTTTTAGTGTAACTGTGCCTTTGACTTATGAAGCCCCCTCTGCATGAAGAGGAGGCTGCATCTGGCCTGTGAGCACTAGTTTTCCAGAAGCCCAAGCACTGCAGACTGAATTATTGGTATAATAGAGTGCCAGACTGAGCCTAACTCCAGTCTTCTTAGTGTTGGTGCCTTAACTGATTGTCCTAATTGTTCAATTAAAGCAAAATATTACCTGGTTCTGGCTAGAAAATACCACACTGTATCAGAACTCAGAAAAATTTGGATTCTGGTCATGGCGCAGCTTGTGGAAATCTTTTTGTGTGCAATTCTTGCCATTATTTCCCTGATATTCTCAGTATTTCTCTTTTACCTCAATGCAAGTATAGTGCTTATATTCAGGAGACATAAACCAAATGGTGCCCATGAGAGTTTTGAATAGCCTGGTGATGACAGCCTAACCAGAAAGTATAGTGGTTAAAAGTGTCATTTAGAGAATGGCCTTCTTAAATTCTTCTTTAAGAGCCAATGCATTATTTACTTTTTTCTAATGTGCTTTATTTTAAGCAATTATACTACTTCAGAGCAGCTCCCATTTCCTAATATACTCCTCAAGGTGAGTCAATCTTGTAAGCTACGAGGTGTCATCAGTTCCCAGTGCCAGTGAAGACACTGAGAGAGTTCAATGACTCCACAGACCAAGGACTTTAAAAGGAATTTTCCTTCAGCTATAGTTTGACATTTGTTTTTGTAGATTTTTAACCAATGGCATGGCATTCTGTGATTCTGACTTTCTGCATTTTTTTTCTGTTTTTTTTTCTCTGTTTTCTTTTGTGGTGGTGTTTTTTGTTGTTGTGTATTTAATATTTAGACCACATAGCATAAAAGGCTAACAAAATGAAGCTGTCTTAAGAGCACTGGGGTGTGCCACCTAATACTTGCTAAAGGAAATAAGGATGCTGAACTAGATAAATATGATCTGTGTTTTAATTTTGCAATTTTTTTAAAATTGCCTGTTACTTCATTGCCCAAGGTCAGTCTTGTCAGACAAGTGGACCAACAGTTCTCCAGAGTAACATAAAACCATTAAGTTGCTCTTTGATCTTGCACCTTCTTTAGAACCTTTTAATCAATTAACCATGCAGCTACTCAGCTTGTCTTATTTCCTGCACATAAAACTACTCTGGTCGAGCTGACACATTACTACATTATAGATCAAAGATTGAAGGAAATTTTACATCCAACCAGGATAATTATGTGGAATTATTCTGAATCCATCATATAAGTTTTCATGCTTCAAATGGACGAAAACCAGCATTTTGATCTAGAATGAATTAAAGGATTCATGTGTATTTTAAAGATTGGTTAAATGGGTTTGTGCATGATTGACCTTACACAAGGTGTGGATAGATTTCATGGCAATGTTGCTGAGTCTCAGCTGTCCTTCTGTCCTTTGAAAGTGACCACTATGGATAATAACAGGAAACATGACCTGTAGTAACACAAGCACTGATCTCTTGCCTAGGATGCCTTTAAATAAAAACAAAAATTAAAAAAAAAAAAAATTAAAAAAAAATTAAAAAAAAAAACCAAGAAAAAAGTTGAATGTATTGTAATGTGATACAGATTGAAATCCTCTTAGCTCAGGAGTAAAATTTTGAAAATGGAGAGTTGTGGTTTTAGGCTTGTGTAGGGTCACACTTCTGTGATCTTATTTATATGCACAAAATGCTTTTTATCAAGAATCAGAGATGCCTTCAGTATTATGGTTTTAAAGATCTGTGACTGCTTATACTTCTATTTTCTAGTTATATGCGAATGAAGGTGGGTCAAAATATATATTCCATTCCCTCTGGCCAAATACTTAAACTACTAAATGGGGAATACACAAACTACTTCAATCAACTCTTCGTTTGAGCTTCTCCCTTAAGTGGGATGGAGTGTTACCCACACCGGTCCAAAGGAGCAAAGCATCTGCTCATTCAGATTTTGCTTAAGGCATGTTTAGCACAGCTGTTTCTTGTGGGTCTGGTTTGTTCCCCTTCTGCTTGCTGATGCCAAAAGCAAAGATGGCTTGGCCCAGATAAGAGTGTCACCTGGTACAGGTGCAGTGGTAGCAGGTAGAAATACCAAGACCCAGCACAGTTTCTGAAGAAAAATATGTAAAAAGCATTTTTGAAAGAATCCATGTTATGAAATAAAGGTGTAGAATATTCTTCACAGATATCACCTTATTCTCTAAACACATACCTTGAATTTAGACTCACTAGACTTAGAAGCAGAGAGGAAATAGGAACCCTTAGAGCTGCTGTAGCTCCCATTCTTTTCACTGCTAAGTTTAAGCCACACTTTCTTTGCAAATCGGTATCGATTTTTCTGAATGTCACACTTCCTTTAGCTAAACAGCTCCCTGCTGATATTTGTCATCTTCCTTTTAAGCTGAATTAAAAGTGAATGAAGAAGTTTGTGGATAGCATGGATAAAGTGCTCTTTGATAGATGTACTTCTTGTCTTCTGAACAAAGATGAGTACATTCAGCTCTTGGTAGTAAGGAGGAAATATTTTCCTCAGTTTCCCTCTGTACAAATCCCTCATTTAAGTCTGAATGGAAATTTCCCGGAAAAGGGAAGGATATTTGTGAATCTTACTTTTACATTTACCACTACAGTATATTTTTGTGCTGGATTCAGGGTTCAGTGGGGTGCTTTCCTTTTGGGATTTGAAAAGACTCAAAAATCCAGAAGGAGTCAGTAGGAGGCTACGCTTGATTTTGAGTGTAAAGTGGGCCAAACTTTAAGTTCTTTATTTGTTTTCTTTCTACCTCCAGCTATAAATCATCCCAGATTCATCAAACTGTTTGCAAAGCTAATCCAAGCTGGACCAAGTTACAGACTGGACCAAGATGTAGGTTTATAGTAATGCCTGAAAACAGGAAAGACTTTAGATCAGAAAGAAAAACTATCTGGTTTCATTACATGTGGCTTCAAGTTTCATTACAAAAGGTTTTACATGGCTTTGATCCTCTAATTTGGCTAAAAACTGAAAAAAAAAAAAAAGTGATCTCCATGTGCACACAGCTATTTCAGTGCATGCATGTGACTAAATTAGATATGCTGTACCCCAGTGAACTACAGTGTGTTCCACACAGACATGCTGCATTTAAATGCATAGAGTGCAAAGTCAAGATAGATTAGGTCAAACCTCCTTGCTGCCACTACCTTGAATTCTTAATCATACCTGCTGTTCAGAGCTGCTCAGGGGAACCAAAAAGCCTGAATACGTTCATATCCTGAAAAACAAACAAAAACCAGTATGCACTTTCTACCCTTATATATCTTAGTGCATATATATAGACACACACACACTAAAGATTTTACAAGAAGAATCTGTTTTCCATAATGTTTTCTTATAGAGCCACAATTAAGTGAGTCTTTAAGAGAGAGTATTAAAGAAATGACTTTAAGAAATGACTTCACTAGAAGCAGTTTCACTACAATAATACTCACTTAATTTTATTTTTTTGGTTACAGACCGCCTATCTTTCATTTCTGATTGTTGTTGCTGAAGAGGAATTGCCAATTCTCTTCATTCCCCTGGATTCTGGAGACCAGCACTGAAGAGCAGCCTCCCTTCCCACACATCCTCAGCATCTCTTAAATGGGGAAGCATGGCAGAGCTGAGCGAGAGGGGCACAAAGGTTTTCCCAAAGAAACACAAGTGATGGCTCATTTAGCCAATAGGCTGCAGGACAGACCACAGTTCCAAACCCACGTTTGGTGCACTGAAAACTTAATTTTTTTATAGCAGATAGGAGTTGCAGTGGCTCCAGGCCAGAGAAGTTGGGTTTACAGCTGCTTTGCATCACTCAAACAGCATGAAGCAGCTTGAGCCCACAGTGAATCTGGCCCTAGATGTCTTAAATCTTTAATATTTTCTTCTGTCTTGTCTAATACTGTTGTTTTTCTGCATTTTACAAGTCTGTTAATTATCATATGAAATTCAAATGAACTGTGATCACTTCTGCTAAAAGAACTCATTCCCAAACAGTCCTTTCATGTTAGCATGAAGTAAGATGACTTGTGTAGCTTGTCACTATTTTCTGGGCTGCAAGTGTCCTTTCTACAAAAGTTTGAAAATACATGTTTGTTACCCACAAGCATTTGCAGCAGTTAATTCCCTTGAGTATTCACAGCCTAATATTTTGATATAGCCAGAGCTGGTTCATTTTTAGCATTCCTATTTCCCAGGTGTGCATGCCTTACCTATTTGATGGCTTACTCTTTGTTCTCTCAGTAAAAGACCCAAACAAAACAGACAAACTGGGGCATATTTTCCATTTTTAGTGTTTGCACGTGATTGCTGAGAAGATTTTCAGTGAGTGCTAGGTCTCTTTAACCATCCTTTCAATTAACCTGGTTACACTTGTTTTTCAGTATAAAAATGAAGAGGCATCATTCTCCATGTCACACACAGGCTAGGAGTTTTATTACCTAAATGTTTGGACAGCCACAGTTCCTACTGATTGGTACTAGCACTTTGCTGTAACAGTTTAATAAAGAGTATTTGATTTTTAAATGCTCAAATGTTCATTAGCTGGGGAGTGTTGCTTCCACCACCAGCATGGTGTTTTGCCCTTACTAGATGCCTCAAGTTATCTTAGGGAAGGTACGTGCAGGAAGGGGATTGCTGTGACTCTCTGCAAATAGGAAGGAAGAAGTGTCATCTGGGAAGGTGTGGGAATGGCAAGCACAGTCGGGCCTGGAGTCGGGTGGGAGGGAAAGGGGGGAACAAGAAGTGTCTGGAGCGCCTGGAGCAGCAGAGAAGGCGTGAATGCCAAAGGCTGGTCTGTGGTTTGAGATAATGGATAATGAGCACTGTTTTGATCAGTTGGGACTTAAACCTTTTGCTTCCCACATTTAAGCTGCTTTTCAAAGTTTTCAAACCCTCATTAGGGTTCAGGGTTTTTTTGTTTTTTTGTTTGTTTGGGTTTTTTTCTTTGTTATCATTTAGGGTAATAGTGAATCTTTTTCTGCAGAGGAGTATGTGCCGTGCCACATGATCTTGCTGTGGATATTCTGTGTAGATCTATGTGTCTTCTGCCGTCAGTGTTATTTACCGTTGACATTGTCGCATATTCTTATCTTTCCTCTACAAAATAAACATAAAACTACATAAAAATGGATGAACTGTTAGAGAAGAATATCCAATGAAAAACAAACCAAAAGAAAAAAAAAAGAAGGGAAAAAGAGGAGAGGGAACAGGCAAACCTCAGACTTTTAAAACTTGCTATTTCAAAACAGCAAGCAACTTCTAAAGCACAGGTCAGAAGGTGCACCTCTTATTGCTGTTACCATAGCAGAAACACATAAATGTGATTAAATAAATAAAGCTAATCAGAAGAAAAAAACCAACTAAATTTGCAGTAAAACAAGCTCAAGTTAACCTATTCTCAGAGGACTTTGAAAGAAAACATACTTCTAAAGATGTTCTGTGAGAGATTTTAGGCACAGCTGCAGGGAAAAAAAAGGTATCCTTTCCCTCTCTCTGGAAGCATTAAATCTGTTCTGGAAATTAAACAAAGTGGACACAGTTTCATAGAAACAACACAGGGAAGTCTAGAATGTGAAAAGCTATGAGAAAGAAGAAAAATGTTCTGAAGAAAGGCTACTGGATAATTTTAAGGAACTTCAGTGACAGAGTAAGCAACCCAGGCACATTAATCCTATCTTTACTTGTCTCTTGTCATACGGAAAGTATTCTAAAAGGAATTTTAAAGAAAATAAAAGTAGTAGCAGATAAAACCAGATAACAATTTGCCTGGTCTAAGTCTATGAATACATACAATAAGTAAGTTTATATCAATCTGTGGATGTCAGACTTTTCACAGGAGCTAATTTAACATTTTCTGAATTATAAAGGCCATGGAAATGTTTTATCTCTGTAGCTGGATGTACAACCTTCTTCTTTAAGGCAGGTCTCCTTATCCCTCTATAAATGTTAATGAATACCTAAAATGGAGAAAAAAACCCATGTCTTAATTTCCTGTGTGTCGTATAGAGCAGTGATGGAGAATATTGAGGCTTGATGTGTAAAACTAGAGGAGTTTACCTCTAATCTGGAATGAAATAAAAGGATAGAGTTGTAAAGGCCAGAAAGCACTACTAAGATCAGCATTCTGAAATAAAGTTGTGAATCTGGGAGGCAATTTTAAAGCCTGTTCCCATGGCTGAGCAAAATTCCTGCAGCATGGCTGTCATGCTATAAAACTGGAGCATATTTGCTGGGACTGGGGATAGCCAGAAGTCTTGCTGTTCCATGAGATGACTGCTTTTTCTCAGCTTGACAAATGACATGCAGCTCTGACAGAGTACTTCTCCTTTGCTGGCCACCACCCCTACGGACACTGGCCAGAACAGCAGCAGCAGGAACATACCCTCCAACTCTGATTTAATCACATGGAGCCCAGGAGACTAGTGAATAGAGCTGTTAACTCTCTGTTTGGTTTGCTTTTCCCATCTGGGTTTTATTAAACTGAGAGCAAGATTTATTCACTTTTATAACATCAGGATCTGTTGGTGTCCAAGATGATGGCTGATGTTAAGGTATACATACACAGTTTAACGTGGCTGAGGGCCAAAGAGGCCTATGATTTCCAGCCTAGACAATTTATTTTCAAAAGGACACAAAATCCCTCTACTCAAATATTTTAGAAAGGATGAGCACGACTTCCCACTCTCCCAGGAACACAAAATACATAAAGAACACAGTGAAAGAGCAGGCTCTCTAGGATGAACCAGGCTCTTCAGGCATGCAGGCAAACAGTTCAGTTTTACTGTACTCCTGACAGCCCCTACACAGTCACAACTACCAACGATTTTCTGATTTCCACTCCAGGAATCTTAAATAGATTGGAGATACCAGCTCTGTCTGTAGATATTTCTTCTAAAAGCCAAAAATCCTGAATGGCTCAGCTGGTGAACTGCACTTCATGGGAACTGAAATTGTGTGCCAGGCTCTCCACAGTAAGGTGGGATAGCTGAAGCACAGACACTTGCATGCCTAATGAGCTATTGCAGGAATAACACTTGCTTCCAAAGGAGGAGAAAAAGAACCAAAAGATGGGATTTTGAATTTCTTAAAAAAGATATACTTTTCTTCAAATAATAGAGTTAACTCAAGACAGAAAGATCAAGTGTGTGTTTTTCAGAACTGTAAAAAGGTTTCTTTCAAACCCCTAAGTTTCAAGCAGCTACAGATAAAGCTCCCAAAATAGAGCTTCAATACAAACAGCCCCCAAGACCCTTGACACTTTTCCAAAACTTCTGGGCATTTTCTTCTTAACAGCAAGCTCCTTTCCAAAATGTACCACTCTCTCCCTCATCTCTTAGTCACTACCTTAGTCACCACACCTGAGTCATCTCATCAAAACAACATGGTGACAATCCACTTACTCCAGTCCCTTGCTACCATCCCCGCAAGTACACTATGGATTATCAGGTCTGCCAGACTTGTCATTTACAAAACCTCTGCATGCTCCTCTTTCCAGGACGTAACATAACGTCATATGAGTGCTATATTGGTTGTGGCACCTACACAGAGCATCCTCATAACTATTCTTATAATCCTAAGGCTCATGGTATCCCCATATGGCAATGAAAAGTATTCTGATGACAAAATCGTTATTACAGTGGAGCTTATAAAATGAACTGTGTGTCTCAAAGGTTGTTCACAGCCTGCCATTGGTTTGCTTAGAGCAGTGTTTTATCCCTCAAATATCCATCTGCCCCAGAAACGTTACTACAGACTGCAGAAACTGCTTCCATGTGTGATAGCTGCTGTTCTGAATTGACTTGCAATGTTAAAAGAAGAGCAGTGACTTTTGTTAGCTTTATTCAAGAATGGTCTTTTCTCATGCTCTTTTACAGTTTTGTCATCTGGGAGATGACAGTAAGAGCTGTACGCGAACCAGTACAAATTAAGCATTATTCATGCATTTTCTCTTTTTTACAGCTTTTAAGAATACTGGCAGAAAATGATGGAATCTCCAAGTCTTCTTTTTCTTGGTTTCTAATGAAAAAAGGATTTGAATTGTATGCAGTGCTAAATTGAAGTGAGAACTTGGTCGCTATACTGAGTCGTATCCTTCAGATCCAATTCATTTTATGGATTTTATTCCATACATTAAAAGCAGCCTGTATGAGAGTGATTCCTAGAGAAGGTAGCAGACACAAGGAAAAAAAATCTAATGCCTAAGCTCTGTATTAAAAGCTGCATGACTTATGTTTTTGAATGAAAACCTGTCTGGAGTGCTCTGCAGTGAACTGAATTCTCCACTGTGGTAGTGATACCTAAACTCACAGATCCCTCAGATCCCCATTTCCCTTTTGGGGTATAGAGGTACAAGGCAGCCTATTATGGCAGTATTACAAGAAACTTGATTTAGGCATTAGAAAGGCGTTAGGGTGACCCATCCCACTGAGGAAGTTATCTCTTGTCATGTGCAGTGGCACATTGTAATGCTTGAGGACTTTGGGTGGTGAGAAAGGACAGCTGAATCCCCACTCGATGTAGGTGCCTTGTCTTCCTTCAGAGAGGCAGGTGACAAAGCTGGGTTTGGTTTTGGGGTTTCAGGTGGGTTTCTTTCTGTCTTTTTTTTTTCCTCTTTTAATTCTAAATAAGTTTTTTTTTGTTTTGCTTGAAGACCACCAAAAAATCCCTCTCTTGATGCCCTCAGAATCACCAGTAGCTGCAGTATTGCTTGAATGCCACTGCTAACTTTGTCTTTCTCTGTCAATATGAGGACAGAAAGCAATCCAGCTCCAGATACTTGGTACAGGGTCTTTGAGATCCAAGAAATCTTTCCATATCCAAGAATATTACTTAAGGACTGCTAGGCAAAAATGGCTTTTTTCTCCTCAAAGCTACCTCTATTTAGATCAGATTTTTAGCAGTCATAGAAGCTGCAAAGAAGGCCTCATACCAAAGGCTGTTTCACTGGATATTTAGACAAATTCTAAAGTAGAATAAGTAAAATAAACACAGAATTATTTGCAAAAAATATATTAGAGAAGATAAACCTGGTTAAGTATCATCCCATCCAATTGCTTAAATTTAAAACACTTAGTGAAAGATTAGTGAAAATGAATCCCTCTGGAGAATCAAATTACTTGCTAGAACAACTGTCAAATTGCCATTTTTATAACCATTAAAGTATTAGCATAGAATCAATTTGCCTTTTCCTGCAGTGCACTTTATTTATAAGTCTTTACTTGGTATGAGTTCGTCTGAGTTCATAATGCACAGACATTTTCAGATGTCACTGCCTCTAGGTGTAATCATCCCAAAATCAATTCCTTCTTCAGATTTTCAGCAATGAATACACTAGATCTAGGGTTGAGTTTTATTCTGTTTTTAACCAAATATTCTTTGCAACAGATGTTTAATTAAAGTCTGCTAGACAATTTAAACTTCTCAGAAGAATACAAATAAAAGCTGTTAATGAAGTAAATATCTGTTTAATTTACAAACATCAGTAGCATTACTGATATCAGTCCAAATATGACAAAGCACACTGCATTACACATGTACATCTAACTTTTTTGTAAAAAAAATAATAAAATAAAATTGAAAAAACATCTGCATTTTTACAGGGTACCCTGGGTTTTACTGAAAGAAGAACACAACCCACTATTGATTACCAATTCTACATTATAATTTAGCAGCAACATGTTAACATGGGGAACATTAGGGCAGTAAAGTAGTTTTATTATTTGGGGAAAATCACAGTTTTTGATAGCACAGCCTTTTTTTCTTTTTTATAAAAAAGGTAAAGAGCTCCATGGGAATATTAATTTATAAAGATCTATCTTCTAATGTAATTTTCTACACGCCATCTTATTTTCTGTAAGTACTGTATATAGGGAAAATTAACTTCTCTACAATTGCCATCTAGTGTAATGACATTTTCTGTCATATATTACAGGTTCTTGGAAGGTGTCCTGAATATCTGCTATATGTGAAACTGCAAACTGTCACCATTTTCTATTCAGTGACACCAAGTGGTCAGATTCTAAGGAAAAGGAAAAGGGAATGGAAAGGAAAAAACAGACTGAAAACATTTACCCCAAGACGACATGCTACGTTAGTTCTATTGCAAAAAAATCCTGATTTTTAAGTCCTTTAAAAAAAATTACAAAAATACTGGGACAAATATAAATTAATATATATTAAAGCATTGAAAAACAGTAAAAGGGATGGCCTAAAAGGGTTAAGTACAATGTACTTTGACACAATAAATATTTCTCAATGAAACCGAATACTGTATAGAGTTGTTTAGAACTCATAGAAACAGAAATCCATATTATTACTAATTTATCCATCAATAATCTATTTTATCATCCCCTGAACATTTATATTACAAAAAATTAATACTGGAAAAGGGAAGATAAACACTTTTTTATGCTTCTTTTGCTAACATGCTGACATAAAAGTACACATCATCAGGAGATTTCAGGATTATAGTATATTCTTGTATCTCCCATTTCCCATTCATTAAATGAGACCTCATCTTCTCAAGATGCTTAATAATTCCAAAAGACAAAATGTGTTTCAAACAATTGTTATTTCTGTATATTCTGATTCTTTTTGCTCATAAAGCTTCCTCATCCATAGGTAAGTGATTGGTATGGTCTGTCAAAACAATAAAATAGACTGATACGAAAGTGAAAAAACAAGCCTCGTGTTCAGGTCAATATTTCATCTCTGAGCTCTTAAGTTGAAAGTCACATGTGTATAGTGTCAGTGTATCTTCAGCATGTTATAAAGAAGAATCCATGTTAAAAGCAGTTAAGTTTCCCATCTCTGTTGCAATGTTACCAGGTCTTTTTTTTTTCTTCAAAGCTCTTCTTGGGTATGAGAAGTCTCAGTTCAAGCACTTGAATCTTTTTTTCAATGAAGAAAAAGTCTTTATTCTCATAATAAAAATAAGTCTGTTCTGTATTTTACAATATATTTCAAATATTTCCACTATGAAGCATTAATTAGTCCGACACGGTCAATAAGTATACAACATTTTCAAAAGACAAGTGTGACAGGGACACTTAGGAGGGACAATTTGTACAGCCACACTTCACCACTTTTTCAACCTCGTCCACAAACGACGACCCGTCAGTGCATTCAAAAGAGTATTTCCGTCTCTTGCTCCGTAGTGGCCCACAGCACTGCCCGGCTGAACACACGCCTTTACATTCTAGTCTCGATACCTTCTTGGTCGTCTGGCACGCAGCATACCCTTGCTGCTTTTGGTAGTAATCTCGGACTCGTTCCCCTCGACAAGAGATTTCTGTGGAAAACAACGTTGAAAATGAGAGATGCAATTTTGAGATGCAGGGCAAAGAATGTGTAACACAGGAAGATGCTGCGTTACTGTTTGCAGTTGGGATTGGTATTTTAAAGTTTGACTCAGACTGCGTATTGGAAACTAGTGGTTCTACCAAATGTAATTTGATTAATGCTGGGTTTCATTCCCTATACCTCCTATTTTCGGTAAAGCTTATATTATGTATATGTAAACCATAAATACGAAGCTATTACAATGACAAGAAAATTGGAAGCTTAAATCTTTTCCTCTTTTATAAAAATACACATCTTCTGTTCCTACATTGCTTGCAGCTGGTTCTGTTTACCATAGGGAAATGTTTCAGAGAGCATGCAATTTAATTTATTAGACCTGGAGTTTAATATTATTCAAACTCTTATTTAATATAAGTTACATTCCACTAACTTCATAAATTACTGAGGTATAAAGCCAGCTAAAAATGAGACATCTGTTAAAAGTTCTACAACCATATTCTTCTATTCGTATCTATATACAATGCAAAATAAATGCCATCTGGAGTAAAGGAAGGAGAGGGAGAGGGAGAGCTTTGATAGACAAAGGAAAAAGAAAAAGGTAGGGGGAAAAGTCATCCTGTTTTCATCCATCTCACCTGCATAATTCGCTGTGATAAATCAGTTGAAGCTGAGAGGTCAAAAGTAGAGTTTGTGATAAAACTAGGAGCAGAATCATTGGATTTGGCTTCTCAGTTGCAGAAGGTAGAGAAACAATAAATACAGAAAGATACAGCAGGTAAAAGGTAATAGTTAAAGATAGTAAAAATGTGTAAAGGCAAAAAAAAAAAAAATGTTTTCACAGCAAAACATTTGATGAAAAAATCCTCAAAATGTAAACAAATTCATGGGAAAGGCTTGATTTTTTTCTCATCAAGATAAATTCTTATGGTAGAAAAAAAAGCAACAAATGTGTGTGTTGTGAAAAAAAAATTGGTCATGTTTTTGGCTGTTCACGTGCTTGGTTGTTCATGTTGTATTTAAAAAGCCTATTTTCTAAGACCACCACAACATTTATTAATTTTTTTTACCTTTATCACAACTGTCCCCCGTGTATCCGCTGCCGCATTCGCAATATGGTTTCCCAAGTCCTGAAAGTCTACATTTGCCATGTTTACACCTGATGGACTGGCAGGGGTTAAACAGCATTTCCTCTTCATCACAGAGGACTCCCCCATGTCCCTGCAGGCATTTACAACTGTATGAAAACGCATTGATCGGCAAGCAGGTACCATGCACACATCTACAGGGGAAACAAGCCCAAGAGAATAAAAATAAATTATTCATCAAAGTTCAGGCTAAGCAACATTAACTACAAATACTTTGGACTGTGCTCAGAAGAAATTGCTTTTGTTTCTAATGGACTTTTTCAGTGAGATGCAGTGAAGTGGTTTAAAATTGGTATGCAGGTTTACACAAAACAAGCTGCAGTACAGAACTCTCTCTCACCAGAAAATAGCCACTGTAGATGTGTTATGGAAAAATTTTACAGGCCACAGTTACTAAAAGCAACATTTCCTGTCTACCTAAATTTTCAGCATGCTTTTGAGAAGAACACAGAAAAATCAAGCCAAAGAAAAGAGAAACTCACCTGAAATTCTGGTTTGTGTACCACTTAAAAGAAACTCCATATTGTCACTTATGAAATATGGGGTTCCCAGCACAAAGACAGGTCAGACACTTCCTAACAGAAACTATTCTGAATCAAGCAATGGTGGTTTCAAGATGAATATGTGCTTTTCCTTCAAATACATTAGTCTCATTGCCAACTGCCAGTAGCAGGGTCTTGTAGCATGTGAGGCAGGTCTGTGCTTCTCTGCAAGGCAACAGAACTCATCTAGAATTCATGCTGAACCTCACACTAGGTGAGGCTGTGCATTATCATGTCTCACCCAAAGTGATTAAGGTAGCTAATCTCCCAGTTGAGCCTTGATAAACATTTGTGGCAGGCTCAAATCTTCTTGTTAGACAAAAAAGATTGTGAGATAAGCTGCATCTGCTGAGTTCTGATGTACAGCAGTGTGGGAACACACAGCTGAGAGAGAGGTGATGTTTCCCTGTAAGAGAAGGATGCCTAATTCCCTGTTCCTAGGTGTAAGCTGAACATTAGGGACTTCCACCTTCTGAAAACATCACCAATGACTTGTAATAAAATCACTTTCCTTTATTTGGTAGCACAGGGTCAATAACTTCCTTCCAAAAATAATGTTATTTTCTTTAACTGTTGTTTTGATAGAAACATTTTCTATCTACATACTATTTTTTAGGGAGATCACAGTGAAAATTCCTCTCTGGGGAGGAACGCAATCCTGACATACAAGTCACCCTTCCTGATGTTTCTCTTCTCTAATGTTTTTCCTCTCTATATTGTAAGATTCTTGAACTCACAAACTCCTTATTATGTTGTGGCAGCCACCTAAATAAATGAAAAGCTTTAGATAAAAAAAAAATATAAAAATGTTATGTGATCTAAAATTAAATAATTTGCTTCAATTTTAAGATAGCAAAAATTAGTCTAAAATTGCATGTAGTAAAAGCAGAATTCTTTGAAGAGCAACATCTCATTTTGAAATTCTTAAGATAACATAATCAGTTTGGAATTAAAATCTGCAAATATAAAACTAACAGGTTAAGCACCTCAAACTTCTCTATTAGTCTGTATTTTGAAGCAATTATGTTCTTTACAAAAATTAAAAATTGTTCCTGTGGTTGAAGTCTGATATTCCAAGACTGTTATTAAGCAATTCAAAATTGAAGGGTTAGACAATATCACAGGGTAGACAGGTTTTGTTTAGTTTTCATTATGTTCAGCATTTGATCTTTTCACCATGTATAAAATATCCACTTTTAGGACATCTGATCTACAAAGTTACTCAGGTGGCACTGACATCCTATCATATTCTATACAGGATTTAGATATCAAAGCAATCTGTGTCAAAATCTTTGGTAAAATTTTGCTTTGACTTAGAAGATGATTAAATTTTAGCTAATGCCAACTCTCATACTTTTGTTTCCACCTGCTCTTTGAAGCTCTAAATTTCATCTTCAGACTGTACTGAAAGGAACATCAAGCTAAGTGCAAACTCTTGGGCACAGTTTCATCTCATCTAATTTTAGGTACCTGTGTCAGCCACTCAAGTTAGATGTATAATTGCCATAAGCTCCAGACACAGTCATGGAGAGAAATGAGCTTATCCAGAGGATGATTAGACAACTTGAGCTCTAATCTATTCTTCTGAAAGGTGCTTATTCCTTTACTGACTAGGGAACAAATTTTGGACACTATATTTTGAATTCAAGCACCTAGGTGTAGGTAAATAAATCTGTCTTAAGCCTTTTCATGATGTGCAGGGATCTCTAAAAGATCACCTACATTTTCAAAACAGAGATCACAGTGACAGCTCTGTTGCTCAGAAAAAGCAGAATGTCAAACTGTATTAGATGAATAAAATAAATCTATTCTAGAATCTTCAAGAAGAAGCAAGCAACTCTCCAGGAACTAAAGAACAACAAAGCTCTCCTCCACTCCAAATAAAAAAAATTTGGTTTGGTTTTCTCTCTTAAAAGCTCACAGCACCATATACAGCTGAAACAAACTCAATACTTTGAAGAGCAAACAGCATATTAATGCTGTGCTCACTTACTTCTATCTTTGATACTGTCTGCATCTGACACTGATAATTTTGTAATAGACTGCAAAAAAAAGCCCTCTGGGTGCAAGCACAGTTTAAAGAAATTCTGTAGAACTTCTAGTTACAGTTTTATGTTACTTGTTAATTCTAAAGTATAAAAGGATAAGGTCACATTTGTATTTTTTAACCTGCTGTGACTTCTTGTCTTTAAAGTTATTGTGAAAGAGGACAGGGTAAGAAAAAGACCCATAAACAATGAAATGCTGTCATGACATGCTTCAAAACCTGACTGCTCTAGCTCTGCAAAAAGTTCAAAACTTAATGGTACTGAAAGAGCCTATAACCAATATAAAGAATGCTAACTGCATTGTAAAGCATGCTAACTGCTGCGTAAAGCTTTAAAGGGTCAGACTCTCCACACACTATGTGAAAAGATGATTTAAACATAATTTGATATGGGAGTTGAAAATCATGTCATTAGAATCTCTTAGCAAACTTAGGCCACTGGTTCTTAAAAGTCAAAAATTTCGTAGGCAAATGCTGAACTGAAAAAGCAGCAGCCAAAAGATCCAAGGAGGCTTACTTTACAAAAAAAAAAGATATTTGCTGAGCTGTAATGAGGACAGTGGTAAGGAAAAACAGAATGACATCTTGTTGCCCAAGATCAATAAATATAGAAGAACTTTGAAGTTTCTAATCTTCTTGTGCTGGGAGTCCAAGAACCGAAATTGAATCTGTCTTGATAGTAAATTTAAAAGATGAATATGCATAGATATCAATACTGTCATAAACACAAATATACGTATCTTTTTCTCTCTCTACACATTTATACACATGAACCTCTCTATAGACATATATAAAATATCTAAACTAAAATTTTCTGCTCAAATCAGTAAAGAGAATTAACACACACCGACTTAAACAGATGTTCACCATAAAGATCGGAATCTATTTTCCTGCTAAAACCTGGGGTACTCTGAAAATATAAAATATTAGATCTATCCAGTGTATAATTTTTAAAATAACATAGTAGGAAATATTAATATCAATATTATTATTAATAATAATAACAATAATAATTGTATAATCTCATTCCATACAATTGAAAATAAGCAAATAGATTTTTTTTCCATTTTCAACTTCTTCAAAATTATTTTTCTGATCATAGCCACAGTTGTATCCGTGCATGTCATAACAAAAGAAGCCCATAGAGAAGTATATAAGAGCACATCCCAGGCTTTAGGCAGAACTTCAGTAAGATGTGCAAATCTGCTCCCCTAAACTGGGGACTTTTCCTCATTAGGTTTATGCACAGAATATGTACTATAACCTGGATGCTGTTTTCACTTTTACATGCCCAGGTTATGTTGCTTCTTGCAAGTGTGAACTTTTATGAAAAAAATACACATAACAGGAGACTTATATGCATATTATACTGCTCTTTCTTGAGGAAGGACATACTTATTTCCAAGACATGGGTCGTTAGTTTGTTGATCACACAGCGGTCCGGTCCATCCTCCTTCGCACTCGCAGGAAAAGCCTGACTGGCTGGTAGCATGGCATGTTCCATGCACACAAACTTTCTTGTGACAAGGCTCACAGCCCGGCAGAATTCCCACTTGCAGTGGCACGTTTCTGAAGTCCTGGAGCTCACTGTTGATATATAGATTACGGATGCACCCATGGAAGCTAGTGCCATTCTGCCCTGGGGACTGGCGTAAAGCTGCTATGTTATTTTTCACAGGCATGCCTAGGAAATTAATAATAGCAAATAATCAGTGTAATAATTCTCACAGTTTTTATACAGTTTTCTCTATTTTTTAAACACTTGCTTCTTCTTAATTAATTATTTTTAGCTGTTCAGACTAGAACCATGAACAGTAATCTAGTTTTTGGAAATTGTCCGGGTTGCCAAGCATGCTCCAAACCCGTATATCTCTAAGTCACACTTAAGAGATGTACACTTAAGACTTCATCATCCAGGAAGCTCAGAACAATGAAAAGGTCAACTTTGCCTTGTTTTGATTTAGTGCATTTAAGTCCAGGATAGCACATAGTTTCTGAATCCCAGAAAACCAAAACTTGTTGAAATTTAGCAGACAATACGTCATTTTTTGTAAGCTAAGATACTCCAATACAAAAGAATTTTAGTAGGACCAGCTCATCAAATTGGAGGCAGCATACACATTTAAAATGTGAAGTTTTGCTATGGCAGATTTCTTGGAAAGGACAGTTTAACAGGTTGAGGTTCCAAAACCAAAAATAGTTTTGTTTAGCATGTCTCAAAACCAGATTAATAAAATAAAGCTAAAAGCCATTACAGTCTAAAAGTCAAATAATAACAATAATTGAACATCAAGCTACTTATGTGTATACAATTTTAGACAATGCAAATGTCCCTAATGTTAACCATTGTCAGAGCAATTCCTCTCTCACAGTCTATAATTGTTACAGGTGTAATTAAAGCAGTAGGTATATGTGATGCACTTATCCTGTTATGAACATTCAAGAATAATTCAGAAGGAACATTACTATTAAAGTTTTCCTTGTAAGCATGAAGTTTCTTCTACCCCCACTTTTTTTTCTTTTCTTATTACCAACATATTAGCCTATAGTAGATAGTCCTTAAGATATTACTTTCTAATAATGAATACACAAGTGCCTAAATGAGTCCCAAGACTCACAAGTAAAAGGAATCAAAGTGCACTGAGTATCAAAAAGGATCTGTCTACCTGAAAATAAATGTTCTTATTAGCTGTATAGGTTTATTCCCAGACAAAATCAACAATTTTCATTCTGGTGCTTAGATAATGACAAGAAAGCAGCAATATTCTGCATAGTTGCTCCTTAACCATGTAAACTGATACTTCTAATAATTTTCTATGTTACCCTGAACAGTTAAGAGTCCTGCAGAAATGCTGTGCAACCTAATGAAGTAGACCTGCCTTTCATTTAGAGGTTATTGTAATTTCATTTGTGCAAGGCTTCAGTGATTATAGAAATGAGCAAGATTGTCTCCGTACTGTTGAAGAACCTAATCTTCTTTGATCTTATCAGTTAAATAAGTGTATTGAGTTTGTGTGGCAAGGTTTTGGTAGTGAGGGGACTACAGGGGTGGCTTCTCTGAGAAGCTGCCAGAAGTGTCCCCCATGTCCGAGAGAGCCAATGCTAGCTGGCTCCAGGATGGACCTGTCAAGCGTGCCAAGGCAAAGCCAGTCACTGATGGTAGCAACACCTCTGTGGCAACATATCTAAAAAGGAAAAAAAACCCAAAAGAGTAATTGCACAGATGTGACCAGAGAGGAGTGAGAATATGTCAGAGGAACAGCTCTGTAGACACTGAGGTCAGTGAGGCAGGAAGGGCAAGAGGTGCTCCAGGCACTGGAGTTGAGAGTGCCCTGCAGCCCATGGAGCAGCCCATGGTGAGGCAGCTGTGCCCCTGCAGTCCATGGAGGGCATGGGGATGCAGAGATCCGCCTGCAGCCCATGGAGGAGCCCCATGCTGGAGCAAGTGGATGCTCAAGAGAAGACTGTGACCCCACGGGAAGCCTGCGCTGGAGCAGGTTCCTGGCAGGACCTATGGAACTGTGGAGAGAGGAGCCCGCATGAGAGCAGGTCGTCTTGGAACTTGTGACCCTGTTGGGGACCCATGCTGGAGCAGTTTGTGGAGAACTGTCTCCCATGGGAGGGGCCCCACACTGGAAGAGGGGAAGGACTCCTTTCCCTGAGGAGGAAGCAACAGCAGAAACCATGTGATGAACTGACCACAACCTATATCCCTCATCTACCTGCACTGCCTGCAGGAAGGAGATAGAGAATTGGGGAAAAAAACTTAAGCCTGCGAAGGAGGGAAGGGTGGGGGGAAGGTGCCTTTGAGAAATGTTTTACTTCTCATTATCCTGCTGTGATTTGAACTGGTAACATATTTAATTAATTTCTTCAAGTTGAGTCTGTTTTACTACAACAGTAGTAGGTGAGGGATCTCTCCCCATCCTCATCTCAACTCACAAACTTTCAGTAGATTTTCTCTCCCCTGACCAGTTGAGGAGGGGGGTTATAGAGTGGCTTTGGTGGGCACCTGGCATCCAGCCAGGGTCAAACTACTACAGGAAAACAGGCTTTGAACTATTATCTTAAAGGACTGAGACTGCAAACAATCATGAGTTTCCATTTCCTCACCATAGTCTCAAACGAGGGACAGGGCAGAGTCATCAAGGCCCCTTCACCCTGTTGTCTCCTTCGAAAGCCACACTCAGCTAGTGCTCATGGAAAAGGCTTGAAGTATCTCAGCAGAACAGATGCACTGAACTTACTCTTTGTAAAAATAAAAGGTGTATAACACCAAGCACACCAATGCGATGCTAAACTAGCTGTTACACTTGAAAGTGTCAGGAAACTTAGATGTGATTTTGGGAACCACATAAACACATATGTATGATACCAGATAATAGCAGGTATATCACACATGATTTAGAAAATTTTTGTCTTTATTCTCTAGTAAGGAAGACATTTGGAAACATAATGCATGCATATGCACAAGCTTTCTGCCTATACACTTTTGCTTCTTCTAGCAAGCTACCAAATGTCAGAAGGCCAAAGTGTGTGTAAAACCTGCTTATATTCTTTGGCAATATTTCTTAGATAATTTTTATATAAAGATTATATTATTTCCAGTTAAGAAAGAACTGCCATAGAAATGATACAGACAAATATTTCAGATCTATTTTTGGCAAGGTAAGAGAGTAGTTCCCACCCCCTTTTTTAAGGTTTTGGTCACTGAACCTGACTACAGGTAAATTACTGTTCATGGAGGCAAATGGTTAGATCCTCTATTAAATAACAGTCACACAGTAAAACTGTCAAAAGGGGTATCTTATTCTAGACGCTGCCAGAACAGAGCAGGCACAAATAAGAAGCAGCTGATACCCTACCTGTCTCAGAAATAGGGACATCCATGAAACAAGGTGCCACTCTCAACCAGTAAAATATGCTCTAATTTCTGAGAGAAGAACATGAAGTATCAGTGATGTGTGTGACTCCTTTGAAGAGTTTTTGAGAAGAAACAGATTGTCCCTTAAGAATTCTTATAAAAGCCATGCGCTTTCAATATGATTTACTGAAATATTATAGGAAGATGGAAAAATATCCAGCATGTGTATTCTGACCACACAAAAGAGCCATACACTTGAAAAAGGTAAAAAAACCTGCAAAAGGTATAAATCAATTAGCTCACTGATTAAAAAAAGAAAAAAAGAAAAAAAGAAGTTTAGCACGAAGGCAGGGAGAGATGGAATGAGAGGGAATGAGAGCATACACTGTACAAGGACTTGCTGTCAAGTCTCAATTTCATCCTGCCAGCTGAGGTGATGCTTATCAGAAATGCCATTTTAGCAGGAAAGTGGTAAGAGCAAGTGTAAGCTACGTGATGATATAGGTGTCAAACTAAGACTTTGGCAAAGATAAAAATACTGCATAAAATCCTAGTGAGAATCTAAGTTCTTAACTGATAGAAATGTGTGATCAAATTCTCTAAAAAATCTAGATACAGTGGGATAAGAAAAAATTTAATTAATGTCAAAAAGATGGGTAATATGGGTAAAGATACAAGAGTGAAAATTAACCATCTTGAAATTTAAAAAAATCATAAATAGATAAATTAGAAGAGGAAAGCTTAAGAGCTGAACATCAACCTACTGGGGTTTTTTTCCTTAATTTTGTTACAATGTGCTTCTATTGGTTTTCATTCTTTTTTGGATCAACATTTTCTATGACAGCAGAAATAAGTGTCCTTTTGGAGCCTGAATGTGAAGAATTATAACAGAATAAACGCAGGACCTCCCTAAAGAATATACACTAGAATGCAAAAGACTGTTGCTCTTAGGTATCAAACCACTAAAGGAAAAGATTATTTCTGAAAGTTGTTCTTCTGATATGTGAGGATGACGATGCAGATTAATGTGATTCTCCTAATGGAAACAAAGATCTGCTGGGTGAAGAAACAAAGATGAGAACCATATGTCACAAATCAACATCGCAGTGTTAAGAATGTGCCCAGAATAAATGTTTACAGTTGGCAGCCTGGCCTCATTTCATCAAAAGGTACTTGTAACAGACAGGAGGATTATTGTTCTGCACTAAGCTCAGCTTTCAAGTAGCACAATTGGCCTCGGCAGTCACTAAACAAACTGCTGTTGACAATACAAGTAAACAAGCACACAGAGTTTTATCAGAGTCTAGGACCACTTTTTCCCAATGTGGCATAGGACACTATGCAAACAACACAAGTGATACACATGAAAAATGCAATGCGCTTCTACAAGGCAATCCTCCTTTGAAGACCCACAATACAAAGCAACTTTAAAGGCAGCTGATACATTCGATAATTTTAATTCTCTTCTCTGTTGATATGCAGAGTGATGACTAATATTGAATTCTATCTTGTAATTCCGTCTTAGATGGAAGGAGGCAACAACAAAGTCTGAAAAGATCTGACAAAACCCCAGAGTGTTTCAAGGGAAGAATGGGAATTTTCAGACAAAAGTCATGTTACTTTGTAACTAAAGCACTTTTTATATTATTTTTATAGGAGACATAGTTGATTTTTTGATTGAAATCAAAGCAGCAATCTGTTTTTATTTTCCACTGGAGATAAATCTAAGAAAGTATCCTGATCTTTTCATTGTATTTGAAAGAGGATATCAAGCACCCTTTCTAGAGAAAGAAGGCATCTAACAAATGTATTACTGATAGCATAATTTTTTGCAAGGAGGCAAGATGCTTAAGTTTAAAAAGTTATTCTCAGACATAAAAAAATTAGGCAAAATGAAAAAGAAAGGATTCTTTTTTTCAGGAAGAAAGATCAGAAAGAGACTTCTTACATGCATCTTGTGAGAGTATAAACTAAGTAGAACATGAAAATCTGTAGAATTTAAGCAGTATTTAAAAACCAGGCTCAATTTCTGATTGCTAAGAACTTAGACTTGCTACCAAGTAAGGAGGCACGATGTGTTGGCTGAATTTTCTTTTACCTAGATTGCACAGGTCCATCAGAAATCCAACAGGAACTGCTAGTTAAAACAATGTGTTTGAGCTCATAGTTCTACAAAGTAAATTGCATCAAATGATCAAAATTTTTCAAATACTTCAGCTGCGCAAGTTTTTCTTAAACAAACGATTCTTTTTTTTTCTCAAAACAAACAAAAAACAAGCCCTGACACATACTGCAAGGCAGCTGTCCAGTTAGTTCCCTCCTTACCTAGTGTACTAACTCCTATCAGCCCTAAGCAAATAGATCTCCAGACATAAATTATACTTCATGGCTTTATACATTGCTATAATTTCCTGCAGATACCAGCATAGGGAAATAGAAATGTAAAATGAGCAGAACAGAATGCTAGCATTCTCCACTTTCTGAATAGGCAATACTAAATCTTCATGCAGCTAAACAATGTTAAGCACACTTCTTCAGTATAATAAAAAGCTAAGTATCAGTAGAAAATTGCAAAATTTTACAGACATAAAAAAATAAACATAGCTATAAAAAAGCAACAGGTGCAGTTTGAGGGCACAATATTTCTTAAAATTGAAACTATTGACAGTAACAGCCAAAATTTCATTTTAAGGTGTTACATCAATGAATGAGTCTCTTACCATGTGTTTCTTAAAGCATGTTACCAGACTAAATTATCTACAATACCTCTAGAAAGAAGCAGTAAGATCCTCTTACCTCCAACATACAGAGGAGAATCAAAATTCAGAGTGGATTGCTTGGACAAATTGGTAATTATCTTGGGGCTTCCTCCATCAATAGATAAAGATAGACTCTGATCCATAGCTAGCAGCTCCACAATGTGGAAATTGCCATCGTTAATTGTTTCCACACTGCAAAATAAACATTAATATTAAACAGTTGATGGTCTGGTTAGAACAGTTTTTTACCGTCTTCTCCTTTAAGAGTCAATACAGTTTAATAACAGAACTTCTCTAGGAGTGCATTTCCCTGAAAACTACATTTCAAGCAAAGACATGCACAAATGCTTAAAATCCAGTACAATGTAACACCCTGCACTAAAATTCTGCACTAGTGATGACAGGGCTGGAACACCTTTTCTATGAACACAGGCTGAGAGAGTTATGGTTGTTCAGCCTGGAGAAGAGAAGGGTCTGGGGAGAACTTATAGGAGCTTTTCAGTACTCAAAGGGGGCTTATAAGAAAAATGGAGAGAGATTTTTTACCAGGGCCTGTAGTAACAGGACACAGGGGAACTGTTTTAAACTAAGAGAGGGTGAATATAGATCAGATAGAATCTATTAAGTAAAAGAAGTAACATAAAGAAAAAGTTCTTTAACATGAGGGGGGGTTAATATGAAACACTGGGACAGGTTGCCAGAGAATTTGTGGACCTGTTATTGGAAATGCTCAGGATCAGGTTGGATGGGGCTTTGTACAACTTAATCTAGTGGAAGCTGTCCCTGCCCAAAACAAAGGTGGAACTAGGTGACTGTTAAAGGTCCCTTCAAACCTAAACCATTATGTGATTCTAATGTTACTTCAAGATTGTATTTGCATGCAAGTCTGTGTGTATCCTGCATTTTGCAGAGGATTGGGTTTACATATCTTGAAGTAGGAAGGCCTGAGTCAACTCCAGTGATACATAAATCTGCTATTTCATGGAATATGGAACGGCATCTCACTTTAGTCCTGCTGGACAGAATCACCTCATGGGTCCAGACAGCTCCACTGACACTAGCAATAAAGTTATTTGTTATCTTTATTGCTCATGGTTATTTAAGTGTGTTCAGCTTCTGGCTAGTACAGTGAATAGGAATATTGTATTTTTTTTTTCTCTTCTACATATACCATTTCCTTCTGCTTACTAACAAGACATGAATTCACTAGCAGAAGAATGCCTGAAGGGTGTCAAGCAGAAAATGCTGGTTTCAAGCATGGTGCTTACCCTGCATAAGGACAAGCCTACTCATGATGTGAGGTACAAGAAATGGCTGCCTGTGCTTAGCAACCTCAATATCTACCTAGCAAGTGCTTAAGTGCAGGAACTACTCTGCGCTTGAACACAGTTTAAGTACATCAGAGAAGGAGGAATATCATTACTCTGTTCTAGGACTGAATATACCATTGTACTTGCATAACTTGTAGTCCATTCTCCACTGGAGAAATAGAGCTGAATATGTGCATGGAAGGTGTGAGCTGTAGTCCAGAGATCAGACATTAAAAGCATTCTCATGAAAGCCTTTATTTATTTCAGGACACCACCAAATAAGTGAGCTTAAGCCTTTGAAAAAAGTTATTTAAATGAACCAACTGTGTGATAGCCTGAAATGGACTGAACAGTCACACAGTCAATTAGCTCTTCTTGTTGAGAAAGCAGATAGCTGAAAGAGATTAGGTTCCTAAATCTCAAGGCAAAAATCAAGCAAATTACCTTAAAACACCCTTAGTGATGTTTTAATTAACCTAACTGCTTTTGTCCTGGAACAGATCAGCAGCACACATGGTCATTCACAGCTGTGACACATTAAATAGCTTCTTAGCCATTTATTACCAGCTCTCTGTGAACAGCCTCTGTTCACTGTGGATCAAAGATCTGCATGCTTTACATACACCCAGCTCCATGTGAAAGTGCAAACACACGACAGAGCAGACACTGGCACAATAAACACTTCACGGGAGCTGGCAGGAGGGAGACTGCCAGTTTCCATAGGGGGAAAGGGAAATGGCCAGGGTTCATCATTCCTAAAGAGCAAGATTTATTCAAGGTATCAGGAGGTTTGTTTGCTGTGATCAAGAAATATAAAAGATGCCACAATTAAGTTATTTAACACATTTCAATGAACCCAGGAAAAAAAATGTGCTAAAAAATCAAAGCGCATATGACTTCTTGACTTCAGGAAGCAAGAAACCCTAAAATAATGTTCTTGTTTTAAGGAAACTTATTTTACAACTTATCAACCTTTCACATAATGGTATTTAAAAGAATAAGGAACAACACAGAAAATGCATTTTTATAGCAAGAGGTCATTCCAGGGGTATATAAACCATAATGTGTAAAGGGAATGTGTCTCTGATAAGAGTGATTATTAAAAGCCTCTGGTTTAAACTGTTTTACTGGTAAACATTTACTGCAGAAAGAGGAGCCTTCCTCGGTAAGGGAGGTTTAAATTGAAGGGGAAATGAACTCAAGGCATATCTGCAATATTTCCTGCCAACGCACTTACATTACTTCTAGCCCATTTCCCATTGGAGATATGAGAGCTGAATGCATAGATCTTAATGAAAACCCGTATGAAGAACTGATTTAAGGCTTCTGGTACTCTGTAGAAGAATAACGATCTGGGAAGAAATATTCCCATATTTCCAATAAATATGTGATGAAAAGTAGTTTACAGAATTTAAAGGTTTTTTTCTTTTGTGTAAAAACAGTTAACATTTAAAAATGGATGCCCAGACAGAAAAAAACACAAGTGGATCAAATTTTTCCAAATAACCATCTCCAATGAATGAATATTATTTATTGCTCTTGGCAGTGCCATCATCTCATCTTGTTGCTCAGATTGACTGATGAGTGCTTTTGGGATGATGGCTCTTTCTGCAGTCAGTTCCCATTGGCAAAGCAGTTGGCTTAGAAAATTGAAGGGAGTGAAGGGAGGTGGGAAACAAAAGGAAGGGACTGAAGGAAGGATTGGAGCCATTCCAGGAGATAGCTTTATAAGGTAACAAAGGTACAGAAAGACAACATGCAATGAATGGATGAAAAGAAGGCAAAGACCTTAAAAAGGGCAGGAAATATCACAAAGATCCTAGGAGGGTAGAATGGTAAGAACTGGAAATGATGAAGGGATTAGAGTATAATATGCAAAAAATTCTGTGCTACAACATAATCCTGTCTAGAACCTGAAACAGAAATTAAACTATGCCATTTGTAGAGTTATCACCAGATAAACATATATACCTATATACAAATGTGGAAATGTATATATGGCTTTCAAAATAGAATCATGAAATCACAGAATCATTTAGGTTGGGAAAGACCTCCAAGATCATCAAGTCCAACAATTAAACCAGCACTGCCAAGTCCACCACCAAACAATATCCCTAAGTGCCACATCTACACATCTTTTAAACACCTCCATGAATGGTGACTACACCACATCCCTGGGCAGCCTGTTCCAATGCTTGACAACCCTTTACATGAAGAAATTTTTCCTAATATCCAATCCAAGCCTCTCCTGGTGCAACTTGAGATCTTTTCCTCTTATCCTATTGCTTGCTGCTTATGAGAAGAGTCTGACCCGCAGGTGGCTAGGATATCCCTTCAGTTGTACAAAGACATAAGCTATGCCCTCAGCCTTTCCTCAACAGCAAAAAACTTCACTACAATTGGACTATTAAAGTTTCCAAATATCTCAGAAACTCACCATCATGCTTATTTGAAATGAAATTGAGGTTAATAACAATAACAACAACAATAACAGAAACAAAAATAATAACACTAAAAGTATGTGCTTCACTAAACAACTGTGTCACTCTAACATGTCACCGCATTTCCCATCCCTTTCTTCACTACACTTGCATTCTTCACTTGTCACATAATTCAAAAGAGATGATCAACTATGTAGGGGAGATACTTATTGTTTTGTAACAGTAACCTAACTGGGACTGTTTGTTAATTGGTCACTTTGTTATTAAGTCCTTCCATGTTTATGGGGGTTTGTGTGTGAGTACTGTTTTTCAGTCTTTCTTTAGAAAATTATAATGGACACTTGTGAATTACCAGTGTTTATTATATTCCAATAATGCCAGAGAAAGCACTAAATTTATGAGAAAGAAATAGATGTTTTGAATGAAAAGAGGAATTCTAGATAGAGTAAACAAATGGGAGCCAAAGTAACTTGAAAACACATATGACCCTCATTCCTATTGCTTCTTATTCTCAGACAGATGCATCTCTTAAAATAAAAATCAACAAAAAGAATTAAACTCCTGAAAAAATAAGTGAACTTCTTGTTTAGCCCTACTCCAGAAAGAAAAGAAAAATAATATTATCTTGAATCATGGTACTTCAGAAAAGTGAAAATTTATACGATTGAAATAAATATACTATTTCTACATGTTAAACCATTTCATGAAATGGTAAGGAAACCTTATGAAATACATATTACATAAAAAAATAAAAGCAATCTTAAGATGCTTATTGGGTGTGTTTTTTCTAAACAGCTTTATATTGTATTTTATAGGCTTTCTTTTTTTCTGTGGAATGCTTTTAGTAATCTACTAAAACAATCGTTCCCTTGGTGCTATTACTTGACATGGTTTAACATTGTTTCACTGCTATCTATACTTCAGGTTTTGATTTTATATTGCCATAGGAGTACAATAATTTATAAAAATCACTTGTTTTCAGTGAAATGTCCCTAACAGAATGCAGAACAGTGTCACTGTTACAAACTCTAGAAAGCAAATATACACTATATATAGTTTTACAACATAAAAGGTGTAAATACAGCAAAAAGAAGACTCAAGAAAAACTGATTTAATACTTCCTCTTTCCTTCTGAAAGTAGTTTGAGCACCAAGAGGGCAGTCAAGGCAGGAAGTGATGCCTGTTGTCTTTCTGCTCACTCTTGCAATGTCTGTCTGCAAATTCTTTTGAAGTTATATAATATGTCCCAAAAAATTCAGGTGGTAATTTTTCAGAGAACCAGAAAAATTTGGATTTTAAAAAACCCTCAAAAATTGTGTTTCAGAAGCAGCTGTGGATTCCATCTATTAATGACTTTGGAAACAAAAGCCATTTCCTTTTCAAGGGTAGTGCCTTTTTCCAGAAACAAGTTTTCAGCTTTCCCTTCACTTGCCAGGGAAAAGTCCCACATTTTATGACTACCTAACACAGAAGAAAAGAGAAGCTTCTATTTAATTTCTGCTTATACAGTATAGTTTTTCATTTTATTCAGCACACTAAGAAATTATTTGGCAGTTACAACAAAGAAAAAAAATCCCCACCACATGTGAGCTTTACACAAATGTATGAATATTCTGCTCGAAGTTCTTACTCTGTTTTAATGCATCAAATAATCTATTATCTTTCTGACATATCTGCTTTAGAGTTATTTGCCAACCCTAAATCACATCTTTTGGCAAGAGGTTTTAAGTGTGTGACAATACATTCATTTGCATATATATCTCTTAAGCATCTATTAAAAATGCGTCTTTGATATAAGGAATGGAATATAGGTTTCGTTTCAGTTTGGAAAGTGTCTCATCCAGGTTCACCTGTAAATAGCAGAGGCTGGATATGATCCTGTGTCATAGCTGACCCTCACTCTACCCCGGTACAGTTCCACTGCTATATGGTCTTTATCGCCCTTGTACAGCAGGATCCCACTGTCTTCATCTGTAGCAACCTAGTTAAAAGAAAGAAATATTAAGATAGAACTAAAATTAAGTATTTAATCAAAATGAGGTATTAAGTGAATCTCTGAATTTACTGCCTAGCCTGTTACTTCATTATAAAATTCTTTCTTGAAGGACACCCTGAAAAAACTCTTCCTCTTCCTATCAATAAGCACATCTACTTCAATATAAACATTGAGTTATTGCATTAGCTCTTCTAGATTTTTAGCTCAACCTGTGAAAAGTTCTTTAAGTGAGCCAATGACACCTTTGTGTAGTTTTCCACATCACAAAAAGTGATTTACTCTCTTTTCCAGAAAAGAGAATCTACAACAAAAGCAAACTTACCTGTAGAGTGATATTGGTTTGGGGGCGTATCTTAGCTGAAGGGATTTGCAGATAGGATTCTTTGTTGATGAAATTTATACTAATCAACTTCTCACATTTCTCACCCTGGTAGCCTGATAAACACTGACAGATTGGTTCACTTTCTCTTACAATACACTGGGCTCCATTTTGACATTCATAATTATCACAAGGGCTGGTGCGAGGTAGAACCATTGGCGGTGAAAACTCACAAAACAAGCCACTAAATGAAAACGGAAAACAAATCAGTATTTCCAAGAAAAAACAACTTTGACAGAAGACATACATGTTCCTACTGCCTTCACATCCTTCTCACCTGTATCCTTCTGGGCATATACACGTATATCCATTAACTGCGTCAGTGCACTGCGCTCCATTTTTACATTTGTTGTCCTGGCAGTCATCAAAGTCAATATCACAATGCTCACCTACGTATCCAGGTGTGCAATCACACCTGTAAAACAGGAAAGCAAATAGGATAGCACAGCGCCTTTTAAAGATACAGTGCGATTATGACAAAGTTAAGGAACCACTGAATTGTTTAAAAATCAAGGCAGAAAAGGCATTACTGTTTGTGTGTGAAGACTATATAGCTTAATCATAGTATTAGGTGGGGAATCTACATATGTAATGAAAACAGGCTGTCTAGTTAAAATGTTTACACACCTGCCATTATATTGAAGAATTATGTATAAATCTAGAGAGCTCTCATGAATAATTTTGACAGTTTTTAGAATTTATGAATAATGCAGAATGTTACAGGATGTTGTATGTGGCTGCAAATACTAAACATAATCAATATGCTTAGCTGGTGAAACTGAGACAAATAATTCAAGGCTCCTACTGATGGTCATTTTCTTAGTCACCCAAACAGCTAAGAATGGACCAATGATTCATTTATACAGTTTAAAGGTTATGCATAATTTTTCCCCTTACGTTCCACCAGTCTGATTTTACTACAAATAGCTCCATGGCTGGTGAAATAAGAAGTCTCAAAGCACATCATCTGCCCTCCCTGAATTCCCACTGAACTAGAAACAGCACATCCTCAAGAGAGTATGTAACAATTGATTTTTGTCTGTTTGTTTGGCTTTTACCATGTGAAACTCTCATTGCTAATGCTAGTAGCATTCCTTCAGGGAATTCTCATAGGTAAGACTGAGTGAATGCCCAGAACTCTGTGAAAAATTAATGGAAAAGACTACAAAATCCATGCATCCACATGATATCATGATATCTTTTAAATTAAGATGTCTTTAATTGATTTAATTAGATCTTGTGATTTCCTCCTTGGTGTTATTTCTTTTAGTATCTAAAATTTGCTCTGAGCTGGCAAGAGTGCTTTTAAATAGCCATGTAACTTTAGATTTAGTACCTCTTTAATATGTCTCATTTTTTATTCAACAACATGTATGAATAAGAAAAGGGGAAAAGACAATAAAGCATACTATTAAAAATATGAGATACATTCTTGAAGTATACTGCATATGCTATTTTCTGATTTAAAACCTCAGAAAGTAACAGGAAAGATTAATGAACTAGGCAGTAAAGTATAAGACACTAAACTTGGTTTATTGAAATTACACAAAAAAACAAACATAATGCACTACAACAGAAACCCAACAATTTTTGTATTTTCCAGCTGAAAATTATCAACTTAATTTCACATGCAATTGAATATTTAATATTTTTTTGCTATATTTTAAATAAAATGTCATTTGATAAGTAGTGGGAATGATAATAAATAATCTCATTTTAGCACAAAAGCATGCTGTGCATAAAACAGGTACTTGTGAGAACAATTTAAAGCTGCTGGCTTCCTGTATTTATTAACCTAAAGCCTATTAAAACAACTTTAAATTGTGCATGCTAATTAATCATGATAAGAATATGGTGTAATTAAAGATTAGCTTTCCTGGGGAGGGACTTCTTTGCTTTATAACTTCCAGTGTGCCTTCCTAATAATCTCTCTCACAATTACTTCTCTAAAAGCAATATAATTATTTCACTTCAATTAAATGCAATTATTTTCCTACTGTCCAAGCTCCTAAAAGGGTTTTGTACAGACCATCACAAAGACTACCCTATGTTTCTATTTAAAATCTGGTTGGAATTAGAACTGTTAAGGATCAGCAAAATTCAGTAAAACATACTTAAGATAATAATGCAGCTTTGCATGAAAATAATGGCCTGTTCTGCCATAATGCTTAATAATAATCAAAATTAGTACTTTCAGAATAGAATTGGCTTCCACTTAAATAGAAGGAAAGGAAGCTAAACTGGATAGAAAAATACAAATTTCAGGTCAGTTGGACTCTAACAATATTTCAGACTTACTTGTATCCTTTGGGTGTCAAGATACACTTCGAATCATGCTGGCAAGGATTCAGGTTTTGGGCACAGAAATCTAATTTCTCCTCACAGAGTTCACCTGAAATATAATTCATGTTGTCAATTCAGTGAAAGTATCACAGTGACCTGAAAATAGCAATGAATAGAATTTTAAAAGAAATAGCTACAAATTCTTTTGCTAACACTGAATTATGCATACTTCTTTATATATAAAAAGAAATACCTTTATAATAAATACTAATTAATAAATAGGTATACAAAAATAATAACAAAAAATAATAATATACCTGGTAATTCCTTTATAAAACAGTATCAAGTTCAAAATCAATAATCTATCCATGGATATAAATGATAAATTTGTAATTTTTTCATTTACAATATTTATCGATCTCTGCAATATAGCAACACTAGTGACTGAAAGTCTTCTCAGTAGAACAAAAAAGCCATCAATATGATTTTCTCTTACTTATTTCTAAGGACGTTAGGCACAGAAATACCCAGGTTTGTACTATCACTATAAGTAATCTATTACCTGAAAAAACCCTGTTAATGTCAATACATATTCCAATTATCCAGAAATGGAAACTTGTTTTCTACTTTTCCTAAATATGACTCCATTTTTTTTGCATTTGTTAATGTACCATAATTATCTATAATCTGCTCTGTGAAAAGAAAAGAAAAAAATAATCGATGTAAAATGTCCATCCTTCCCTACTGATAGAGGCAGTGACTCTAATTTCCAAAATGGGCTATATTCTAAAAGGTATTTTACTATGGTTAAAAATTGTTTTATTTGAAACTTTATGAAAAGAAAACCCAGGTCTGTAAACAGAGCAACAATGTCTTGTTCCCTGACTAATTAATAAGACGATACCATGGATAGGGCACTCACTAAGTTTGTAATCACTGGTTTGTAAGGTAGATATACTTATTCCAGCATCCATATGAAGAATATATGCATAATAAACAGGTATAAACCCTGTGCCTGCTGAATTCAGGGACTGACAGGTCCATCAGACTCTAAAACTATGAAAGTAGTATGGTTGTCCCTTGTCCTTTGTTCAGTAATAAAACATGAGCTGGTAAGCAAAGAGAAGTAGAACTGTACATTAGAATGACAAAGAAAAGAGCAGAAGAAAGAAGTGAATGATCAGACACTTTCACTGTTCAAATGGAACTTGCCTTCAAAGAGGCAATTTTTGCTATCCCTTAGTTTTACTGAGCTGAGTGTAGCAGTGGCTTGCAGTGTAGTGGACAAACAAAAAAAAGAGTTGAGGAACAGTCTATATTAAAGCAAGAGTAGAGAAATAGACAAAACTGAAACAGGAGCAAAAATGGTTATGCCAGTTAAAAACACAACTGAAACATGTATACTAAGTGCCATAAGACATGAGACCTCTACATCTTCAAAAATGAGAGGACAAGCCAGGAAAAAGCTAGACAAGTATTTTGCAGCCATTCAAAAGATCCAGACTGGTTCCACACAAAGATTTTTTTTTAAAAGATAAATAAGTAAATAAATAAATAAATACCACATTTCCAATTTGCAAGTAATGCGTTGTCTCTACAAACCAAATAAAGGTTGGAGTTAACGTAAGAAAATGGCCCTCATGCACAGGCCACTTAACAGCCTCAGGAAACTGTCACTAACAATGTGACTTGGTCAATAGATGTTGGAAAATGAAGGGAGATCAAATGCAGGCCACTGAAGATGACTAATACAAAGGATTACTATTCTATCCTCAAAGTCTCTTCAAGCTCTCAATAAAATTATTAGTCTGGAAATGTGCAACTGTTATGACTAGGTCAGTGCACAAAGAATCCTGAAATACCAGGGATTCTTTGCATCCCACGATATATTAAACAAATCCCAAATCCCTTTCTCTTTTCAAAGGGCTTTGTTGAAACAAACACATATATAAGAGGTCTTCAGTGTTATTCTTCACATAGCATTCAGTCAATTTGCAGACCTTGTAATAGCTGAAATCTGTTTAAAGACCAGAAGTGTTTAAGAGTAAGATGTAAGCATGAGAACAGAACTCAGATTTTTATGATCATGGGAGTAGAATAAGCAAAAATGACTGTTGTTTTAACCTAGTTTGTACACATTCCTATAGTTTAGAAATGTATGTATGGGCCTACAGATATGTGGATATATATGCACATATATACACACCTATACAAATATCTTATTACGCCATACATTGTATATGAAATTACATGCAGAACTGAAAAATACATGACACTCCAACTACGAATAATAAAAATGTGGTTGTACAGTACTTGCAAAACTTGGACAAAACCACCTCTAAATATTCCCAAGATTATTAAATCTAATAGCATATCAGAGAGTTTCTGAAAGTGACACATTGAGCCTATCCTCCCAAGCAGGGCTGGAGCTTGCTGTCTCATACATCCACAGTAAAAGCTTAGCAGAAAGAAAACCAAAATACCTAGAAAAAGGCAATTTAAGAGTGTCATAATAGGAGCAAGCATTCTCACCATTGCTGTCTAATTTATCGAACTGATTTTGCTACAGGATATTAATTGGGCCATGGCTTAGATTATCATTGGCACAGACTTCTGAAATATCTTGTGTGGCAAACACCTTTATTGAATAGTGTCTAAGCCTGTCCATTTTTGTAAATCCTCCCCCAAGTATTTAAAAAATGCAGGATTTCTCAGAGTGCACTTCAGTTTAGTATTCATAGGTTGACGGCTCTAATATCTTCAGCGATTTACACGGAAAACTGAATCACCTTATGTGGGGTGCTCAGGGGCACTTGAAAACTCCGTATTATTCACTCTTAGCTGTGAATCCCACAGACTGAGTGGACCTTTAAGTTTTAAACAGTTTACTGTTTAGAAAAATGTACACTTCAAATTGTAAAATCAGTTACACTAGCAGGCATGCTGCAGCCAAATGGCTTGCAAACATGATCAAGCATCACCAGGTGTTTTTGAGATGATGCTCAGAGTTTGATCTGAGTACTCTGTAGAAAAGCACACAGAAGCAGGACTTTTTGTGCTGTGACAGCAGGAAAGTAAGGAAAATTTCCCCTTGCATTTGCAAATTGTATGCATGGTGAATCATATCTCTGGAGTTTTAGTTAAACAGTCCATAGCAAATAGGAGACAGGGTTCAAGGAAAAGGACATGGTAAATGTGGTGGCCTCATAGCAAAAGATTCATGTAAAAAATCCTATGAAAATAAAAGTTAGCTTTAATTACAGTACAACCTTTAGTTATAAAAAAAGGTAGCACTAATGACAGACTTGTACAGTAAAAATATTTGTATCAGTAAAAATAAAAACATGAAAAATTCAAGATGGAATAAAATATTTACATCGGATACTTGATTTCTGAATGAAGATATAAATACCAGAAGAACAAACCAAGATAACCCAAATGCAAAGTCTTGTACCTTGCATTGTGCCTAGATAATACTCTTGTACCTAGATAATATCAAAAACTGTTAATATTAACTGCTAATAGATCTATATTCCGAATGGAGAATTCCCATGGCCAAAATAAAACCGTTTCTGAAAAAGTTGATAGAAAAGTTAAGTAAATTATGGGACATGGAATCTGAACCACTGAAGAATATAGTTTCCTGGTAAATAAACCCCACCTTCAGCATACTAAATGACCATTGTGTTATTCAGAATTTAAATGAGACAAAGTGAATGGGAGTAAGTAATTTTGTTTAATTGAAAAGATAGTGACGAAAGTGAAACACTCTTTGGAGAAAATACCAGATTTACCAAGTTACGCTTCTTGGCTTTACTGGAAGGAAATCTTAGAGTTTCCTGAATTTGGAAACATAATACAATGTTTAAAGAGAATACTTTAAAAAAATCAAAATATGTTGTGAAAAGAAAGTCTCAATTCAAGGAAGCTTGACACCAATGTGTGAGGACATTCTTTTATTCATCTAATAATATTGCAACTGAGGTTTCTGTAAGACCTTGGCTAAGTAATTATGTTTTTGAAAGATGGGAACATTTCTGTATGTAGGAAAACAAGCAACAGACTAGTTTGTTTAAAAATAAGTAGCAGATAAAGTGTCAAAAACCTGTGAAAAGCTTCCAAAGTTTAATTAGAACCAGCAATAACTTTTTCCATAAGACATCTTGTTTAATTAATCTAGGGAGTTTGGATTCTGGTATGGAGTAGCATTGAAACCAGAGGAACTCTGTGGCTGGCACAAATGAATGCAACCCCACAAGTCAAGACAAATATTTACTGAGATTTTATATAGAGTATGATGCAGACTTAAACAGCCAGACAACATTATTACATACCGATGTATACTGATATAGCTAACCAAAGCTATATGTTTGCTAGATTCACAGGTCAGTTTGTGTTTCCTCTGAGTGTGTTAATTCACTCCTATGACTTGATAAGATCATAAATCACCAAAAAATTAATAATAGAATACCAGGTTGATCCCTCAAGGATCATCTCTTGGCAAAAACAGAATAGACAAGATGGCCCAGCACCCTGTCCAGCTGAATCCTGAAAGTGTCTAATGCTGGGGAATCCATTACTTCCCTGGGAAGATTACTCCAATGGCTCAGTGCTCCCATTGTTAAAAGTTTCCCTCTTTTTTAATTCTAATTGGCATCTCCCCAGGAGTAACTTGTACCCATTACCCCTCCTCTTTTCCACGTGGCTCCTTGCAAAAAAAAGGAAGTCTCCATTTTTCTTGCGGCCACCATTTTAAATACGGGAACAGGATGATAAGGTGTCCCCAAGCCTTCTTTTCTCAAGGTTGAACAGAGCCTTAACTCTGGATTTTCCAATATATAGATGTGTAGTACAACAAATAATGAATAACAAGGCAATGAGGGGAAAAAAGGATTTACATCTTTGTTATTTTGAATAATTGGGCAATGAATTTTAAATACAATCAAATAAGGCAATGTCAGCCACTACATTTCTGAATGGAGAGCTCTGACAAAAAAGGACACGGGCTTCTGAATATAATACCATCTTGCTAACTACAGGCAAGCTTATGAAGAAAACAACTTCAAAATCACCCTTAAATTATTAGCAAAGCTGAGTTTAATATTCAAACAAAAACTAGGCACAATGCAAAAGCAACAGCAGTCAGTTTTAATTATAAAAAATAGGTTTTTCCTAGAAGACTTATTCCCTCTTCCAAAGTCAAAATAACAAATACCTATCACAGACTAGAACAGAAGGATTTTATATGTGTGCTTATACATCCATTCCAGCTTCTGAGCTTAGTTGTGATATACTGTGAGTGAACTTCTGCAGTGTTTGCTTTTTCGCAGTTAGGTCTCACTATCTGACCCTGTGACTGGAGCTCTCTGTTTAATACACAAATAGCCAATAGAATGCGGATCTGGTTAGAAAGTGTCAGTGCCATTTAACAAACTATTAACAAAAATTGCTGCATTTTTATTAAGTCTTGAGTTTGATATTCAGTATACAACATAAATCATTTGAGGTATTAAGCTTATTATTCAGAAAATACAAATAAAAATATCTACTATATGAGTGACAAAATTTCTCCAAATTAACAGAAGTTCACAGTCTCAGTAGGATGCAGTTTTTAACCATAAATCTGAGCATTTTTTAAAATTTAGAGTTGAATTGCTGGACTGTTCCTATCTTTCACCATCACATAAGTAATTTTAGCTATCCCCTGTGCTGTGGATCTCAGTGTAGGATGGGGCTTATTTAGTTTAACATCTTTATTTGTTTTACATATGCTGTTTGGTAACAGTAAAGAAATAGTCACTTTTAGGCAGGGAAGCTTTAAGATAAAGAAGGTAAAGAGAAGGGTGGATCATATACTAGAATGAGTAATGGCAGTGATTAAACCAGTAGCAGGTAGCTCAGCTTGCCAAAAATATCATGTATATTTCCCCTTCATGCAAATACTTTAATACTTGAACTTTTAATATAGAATAGTCATTTAAAGTATATTAAACTAGATGAAATAGAACTTTTTACGAATGATAGAAAGCTAGAGTAACAAACATATCTCTTTATTCTAAGAATCTAAAAATTCTAAAAATCAAACACCCAAAGTTAGAGTCATAAATCTCTTCAATATTACCTTTCTTCTACCATAGCCACAGATTAGTATAGTCATTTCAGTTTCTTTAGATAGTTATAGCAAATAAAAAGTCACAGAAATGATGAGCAAGAAGACTGCCATTTTATACTCCAGCATATTTTCTAGTATCACAATCCATTGAAAAAATTAATGACTTCAAGATGAGGAGAATAAGGATTTCACACCATAGTAATGTAAACTTTTTTTAGTTCTAGATCAGTAGCTACACAAATTTTTAGTACACCTGAAAAAAAGACAATGAATGCAGTATTAAAGTACTCCTGCACAGCAATCTACATCTTCAACAACATGCTTTTGACATGTATTCACAGCAACAGTCAAGTGCCTAATTTGAGGATTTGCAGTGAGCTTTCTAAATTATATCTCTATACAATTTATTTGGTTATTTGTAAAAATTCAAATCCATGCACCTTTAAGAAAAGGAAAGTGAGAAACCAAGGTAAGTGAAAATAGGCTTAAAAGACAACTGACCTTTTTCCACTTCATTCAGATTAGCAGCTTGCAGTGACAAAGACAGAAGAGACAAGAGACTTTTTACATTGTAATACAACAGCATAGCACATTAAGCTAATGCACAACTATAGCAGCAGAGAGGTTGATATAGCAAAATGAAGCAAGCTTCAAAGTCTCACCTACAGAAGGGCAAAACAAACAGAAAGGTAAGAAGTACATGCCACCAGTGGCATAAGAGAGGTTTTACTTCTGAATCAATTAGTTCTGTGATCTGATGACTGAGGACAATGAGCAAGAGAAATGATTATCTGTAATCTATAGAATGTACATAAAATGACCTGAAGTTTACTAGACTGGGGTTAAAATAAAGGAGATAGATGGTAATGTTAAGAGAATAGCAAGATTAAAGAGTGCAGGACATAGTGAGGTATTTTAAATGTTTTATTTCTCCAGGTTTCATCACACACCCTGAATGTCTGTTAATTCCATGTGCTTACTGCTGTTTCACAGTTACAGTCTGCGATCTTAAGAAAGCTCATATTATAGTGCAAATACCATTCTTTGTCTTTCCACCTGTAACTGTGGTGGTCACTGTAAAACTTAACTGAGGCAGAGCAAAATGGATTCCTGATTCTAAAGCAACAACACACTAAGCTTTTTTAATTGCTTGTTTTTAAAACAACACAATATAGGTGAGAAGTGTCAGTTTTCAAGGGATTGTTAGAGAAGTCAAAAAGAGACTGTAAGGTTTTACACTGCAACATTCTTAGCAGTTCATTTTGGATTCTAACAAGCCTCCCACATTAAAATAAAACTTTATAGAAGAATGATTTATGTTTCATATCAGCAGGTTTCAGCTGACTTCCTTATACTGTGCTGCTGAAATGTAAAGCATATTTGCAGATAACCATTCACCCAGAGAAATATTCTGGGCTGGTGCACTTCCATGTTGAGTACATATATGCTGTGACATCTTGAACAAAGACAATTCAGGGTATTGTCAACACAATTAAAAGCGAAGAGTACAAGCCTACAGTAGCAGTTTCCCAGTACATATACTGTGCCACTCTCCAGCAACTTACAGCTCAGGGACTTTCTGAGCTAGAGATCAGGATCTCTGAATTTAAAAAGCTTTGTATATACTGAATATATAGCCTATTTTCCTGATTGTTAACCTACTTTTGCCCAGCTAGTACGTGAATTCGTTTAGTGAAAAATACCTTTCATAAAAAAAAAACAAAACAACAAACCTATTAGAAATATGCATATCTGATTTTAACCTGTTAGAACAGATATCAAAATCCAAATGCTTACAAAGTACCTAGTGAAAACCACTCTATGCATTCTTGACAGAGATTCTGTTATTTATCTTTCAACTCAGGTTATAGGCTCGAGAAAAAGAAAAGTTCTACAAATATTTTGGTACCTCAAACACACTTGAGGCAATTGTACAATTACTTTATGTTCTGAGCATTACCCTTTTTAGATCCTGCTGTAGCTAGACTGCTTTCAGTCTCATTCTTAATACTGAAGGGTATTTTATTATGCAAGACCATGGATGACAGATGTGAGGACCCCTTGGCTATCTCCATGTTTTACATTTTCACCTTATAACTAATTTCAAAAATCACTTAGGATCTCACACATTGTGCCCCATTCTTAGATGCTTTGTATGATAGACAGTATATTGCAGAATTCTGTACTTTATTCTATTTAATGGAAAACCTGAATTTTTGCTACGGTTACAATAAAATTAATTGAGGCTCTAGTGATGCATTTTAAAAGGAAGTGCCTTCTGAAAAAAAAGTGTTGAAAAATCTCTGATGAGCTAGTGTGAATTCTCAACAGTTTTTAACAGGGAGGCTAAGCTTACTGATTAGAAGTAGATTGTTTTGATTTATTTTAGACCTGGTGAGAAGAATCTCACCTACTCACGTGTCTTACTGACTTCAGTAGAGATTATGAGGAGGCATTGAATGTGTAAAACTCACAGTGTGATTATGGAAAAATTATGCACACATATGAAACAAATTTAAAAATGCATGTTCTTGCATTTTGACTAAAAAAGCACAACTGCAATACAAACATCAAACATTTTATAAATATTTATTCTCTCCTTTTTGCTCTACCCATAGAGATGCATAGAGAAATGCTTCAATTTTTATTTCAACTGTAAATTTAAAATTTACATTTCATTTACAATACTCCAAAAATGCAACAGGCACACTTAATCAAAGTTTTAGGCTAGCACAATCCTTTCTATCCATTTTATGGATATTCAACAAAAAGCAGTCCTTCCCATGGCGTACTGTGAATGCAGCAAACTACTGATTCTAGCTGCTAAGGGCACGCAAAGTAAGGCTGAAAATGTAGAAATAAATGACACAGGTAAAAAGACCTGCAAAGCTGCAGAGAAGGAATGCACTTGCAAGTGAACTATCTCCTATGTAATTGATATATGAAACCTCTTAGCATGGAGCCACTGAAGGGGAACACTGCTCTGATGTGACTTTGCTTTGCATTCTTCCAGCCTATGCAAGAGAATACCTGATCCTATTTTTAAAGGAGATAGCAATTGATTGCAGGGGAGCTGAAGCTCAACTCACATATACCTGAAACACAAGTTGAGGGAGAAATAGAAAACACCAGTTTCTACCAATTGAGGCCGTTACCTGTTATTTCTTCCCAAGGCTAGAATTGTCAATTGCTCCTAGGTATTAAGGTATTGGTACTTGGCAAAACAGTATTTTGTCTTAGCAGAAGATTATGTCTGTCCTTCCAGATATGGCTCATTCACTTACTAAATAGCTTTTTGGCTTTTGTGTTGTTTTAGATAATGTAGCTTATCCTGCATGGGGAAATTTCTACCAAACATTTACCCAGAATAAGTATTGGATGAATACCTACATCAGATTATGAAGTTGTATTTCTTATACTTGTGTTTTAACATCTTCACTCACTGTACATTTCCAATATTTAAATACTGACTTTAAATTTGAATACCCTAAAATATGGGAGCAATCCAACAGTTTGTAGAGCTGGTGATGGAAACACATTGGATGAGAAAGGAGTTAGCTAGGTTTTCAATAAATGAAATTAATTCATGTGTTCACCTGTCCCTACAGTTTCCCAGAGCTCAACTTTGACTGATTGAAGTAAAAATATAGGATGACTGAGTAGAGTTAATTCCCAAGTTATGGCGAATCTTACATTTCTTTTTCATGAATTTCATATCACAATGAATTTAAGCTCTATGTTTTTCTGGTGGTCAGTTAGCTGATCGAAAATAGATCTGTCTAGTTAGAAAAGCTATAAAACATATCAATGCAAACAATAGATCCTACTTCCTCTGTTCTGCTGTTCAACTATCCTCCATTCCCACAGAGACTGTGGCAGCAAGCAAGAGATCCTCTGTCACAAAGAGAAGGATGTGCTTTGGCTTCGCTGCTGACTGACAGAAACAAATGATTAGACACTTGTCTTTTTACTCTGTGCAGGAAGCACCACACTTGGTATTAATACTTCTAGCAGAGTACAGGACAGCATCTAGGGGTGCCAAATACAGCTCCCCAATGACACAGACAAATTCTTTATAGTAAAATGAGGATTACAGGATAAAAGCAGAATATTTTTCAGATTTTTACAGCTACAGAGGTCCTCCACTGGGGTGTCTAGGCAAACAGTAGGGAGGGACACATTTTGAATGACCTTTTAAATATAAAAGTGCTGTGATTTCAAAACTAAAAGAGGAATTAATGAGTGGATATTAAGTCTAGTTTTGACTACAAGCCGTACAGGAGAAAAATATGGAAGGAAACCTGGTATTAGGTCAGTTTTAAAGTAACTACTAATTCACCTGCAAAATGGAAAATATTATTGTTCTGCTAGGAATTCTTGAATTACCTGTGTTTTCTCTTACACTCCTACCTGTATATTCAGGTGGACAAAGGCAAGTATAGTTATTAATTCCATCCACGCAAGTAGAATTGTTTTCACAGTCATTGTCTTCACAGTCATCAACATTTACTTCACAGTTTTCACCTTCAAATCCATCTGCACAAGTGCACCTGTAATGCAGAAAACCAAATCACCACATGGACATTTTAGGTGGGGAGTCCAGACAAGGAGTTCTGTAGTTAATAGGCACAATGATTCATAATCACTGTTCTTTAACAGAACATGGTTGATATAATGCAAAATGCTGTTATAATAAACAAACCCAAAGAACTTTTCATTTTTTAAATTACAGAAAAATGCTTCTAACGTTGTACCATAATCTTTATTTTAAGGACCCTGCTAAATTAAATCATTGAGCATTCATTTTGAAAAGCATGCTTCCTTTATAAGATTATATTTCTTATGAAAAGTGATCCTTTTGGTTTTTTAAGATTAAGTACATGGAAAATACTGTGGAATCAGTGATTAGCATGTAATAGTAGTTTTCCACAATCATTCAGTTAAATGCACCAATATAAAACCCTCTTTAATGTACATGCATTCATATAAAAAACCAAAGCCTGTATAAATTATTCAAAGCAGTAATTTATTTTTTGCTTTTAAGCATTTGTTTCTTCAAAACAAATACAACAAAACAGATAGTAAATGTAAAAGTCACTCAAACATAATTATACATACATTTTCATGTAATTTGCACTATATATAACTTCTGAAGCTTTCACTATGAGATTGCTTTGATTTTCGAAATATGTAGTGTTCAAACAAACAAATGAAAAAGGTCAGAGTCTGAGGCAATTTAAATTCTTGAGGCATAGTATTAAGATGTATACACTTAATTTTTAATAGAAGACTATTTAATCCTTGGTCAGAATTTGGACTAAAAGTAAGAATAATGTCATAATGAATTGCAGGATAATGAACTGTATCTTTTTGAAGTGTCATTTCTAACAAGCTTGAGGTGTAGATTATTAAATGACTAATAATCTCACATAAGAATGCTATAGAACTTTATTTCATAATTCATGAAGTACATTTGGAGTAATTGTACTGTGTGATTAAATAACTCAAGATTAAAAATGCTCACAGCATGTTTATCTGCTGGCATAGTGAGTTTCAAATGAATCATTAATTTTCTGTTTCACTGGGATTTACATTTTATCATTTACATGCTGTCTGTTGAAGTAATACACACAACAACAGATGAATTATGAGATTTTTTCAGCAGGGATCTAGCCAGCTATTAATTAACATAATGGAGTCAATACTATGCTGTCTTGACCTGATATGCCTCAAATAATCACAATCATTTATTACTGTTTTTAACAGATTCAAAGCTTTAGAAGCTTTCCAAGGATGGCAACATGTTCTGAAAACATATGAAGCACTAAAAATCTGCCTTTGTGGTGCACTTACCAGCAAACACAGAGAACCTAAAGATTAACACCAGCATTATTTCACCATATAAAATTCAGTAGTTCTCCATCCTGTCATTACAATTGCAAAACCTACCAGAAACCATCTTTTTCTCCTTCTTTCAAATGACAAGTTCCACCATGGTGGCACGGGTTACTAATGCAAGCATGAATGGGAATATCACAGTCTTGACCCTGTACAGGGAATGAAAATTATAATGTAAGAAGAAAATACAGGCACTAGTGGAAGGGAGACAGGGAATACTTGAAGGTTGTTAAAGATAAGCTCACATTTCAGTGAGCTTTTTCCTATTCATGCAGTACCTACCTTGAAACCATACGGGCATGTACATCTGTAGAAGTCAACTGGATCATTATTGCAGGTTCCATCATTTTTACATGGGTTTGATAAACAGGGATTACACTTTGCAAGGATATTAACATCCACAGGCCCTTAAAAATACAAATTGGATAGTCAGAAACAAGCAACTATTAATTTATATAGGACAGGATCTGTCTGCCGTGTTGTTTAAATTTTAAAATAAAATAGACTTCATATTTTAGACTTTGTGATGTTTCTATATTAATGAAACGCTGAACTGTCCTTAACTCTTTTGATGCGACCAAATAAATTTGGGATCAGATTTTTGGTTTAATTATCACTTTTTGAATTTGTTATGAAGCTGACACCAAAGTGATTCCCATATTCCTATTCTCTGAAAGCTGTACAGTTCTGATTCATGAAAATTACCTTCCCTTTGTACCACAAAAATGAAGAATACAATTTCAGCCTTTGTTTTGTTATGGGGTAGAAATTGCCTGTGAGAAAACAGGCTATCACAGTTTCCAATCCTTCCCATTATGGTGTTACTGAGAACACTTTTTAAAATGCATTTTTCCTTTAACTTATTTTTAATCTGCAAGATCACATAGATGGCAAAATGAAATGGTAAAATTACATGTAAATTTCTCAAACATCTGCAAACTGTAATTTAAATCGCATTGTCCAAACTCTCTCACCATGAATAGCTCTATACTGTGTCTTTCTTCCTTATGTCAGCCACAGTTCTGTGCATTATTGTGTTAGTTGAGCCCACAAATTATGTGAAGTGTACCATGAACCTATGTGCATATGTAGACCGAAATCCATGCTTGCAGTCTAGCTTCTTCTATTAGCGATTATAATGAAAGAATTCAGAAATGAAAATTGACAAAATCCTAAGTTTCAGAATCCAGACTTAGAGCTTTGACTTCCACAAATCTTATCTCTGTTATATAAATATTTTTTAGATTTTTTTCTATAGTTTTCCAATTCTACAGCCATTTTATGGTGAATTTTCAAGTTAGGAACCATCTTTTTTTTTTTTTTTTTTTTTTTTTTTTTTTTTTAAAAAAAAAAAAAAATTTTTTTTTTTT